>VYZM01010234.1:1228895-1264438 GCA_013398915.1 Dromas ardeola
CCCCACTTAAAAATATCACCCCAGCAGGCAGACGGAGGTCCTTCCAGAGACTCAGGGGTGAATGTCCCTCTCACCTCCCCAGACCAACGAGACATCTGCCCTCCCATCAGCCACGGTGTCTCCTTCTGCTGTATCCCCCTGCCTGGGGATGGAGGGATCAGAGGCACGGATCCGACTTTCACCTACACCTCCCCTGCCCCGCACGGCACTTGCCCTTCAGAAAAAGCGAAGGACTGGCTGGGGGATTCCTGTGAGAAAGGAGCTGCATAAGAGGGCAAACAGACCTTTATTATTTGTTTATCGATTTATTCACCAGGAGGATGTAACACCCGGCCCCCGGCAGCAAATGCCCTTGTAACTCTGTGCTGCAGCCACAAGTTGGCTAAACAAATGCTTTTCTGCGTCAGAAAACAAAGACTTGTCAGCACAGCAGATCAGGGATTCTCTGCTTTTATTTTCAATTATTATTTCCTTACACAGAGGATTTAATCTCCTCTTCTCCTAGAAGCTCAAAGTGCCCCATTCAGCCTGTTTCACAGCTGTGACTACCGAGGTCACCCAGGGTCAGGACACCTCTCTCCACCGCACAATAGCGACCGGTCCCCAAAGTGGACATCTCCGCCGTGCATCTGTTGTTGCAGATGAACTGGTGTCAAAAGGAGGAGCACCAGCACCGCCACGGCCCCGGCAGGGAAGGGGCGAAGACAAACCTCGCCCCGAGAGCCCCAGACAAAAGACACTGCTCCTCAGGCCTTTTGTGGAGCTGTGAAATATGGTCAAAGGTTACGTTTTACAGCTGTTCCGGCCTCAAATAAGCGAAACCCTTCTATCTTAATACTTAATTGCATTGCTAAGCTGCTGATGAACTAGGATGGCATAAAACAAATATGCTGGGCCAAACACATCCCCAGGGAAAGTTTGTGGGAAGGGGGGGAGTTGCACCAGACAATGAATCCCCTTTATTGTGTTTTAAAAGCCTGGTTACCTTCAATAAAAGCTGTAGCGTGGATGCCGCAGATTTGCTAGTTAATATCTCTCCAAAAAGGCCACAAGTGTTTACAAAGGAAGGGCACAGTGCAAATGCCCACGGGAGAGGACAAGCACGTGCCGCGCGGCGCATGTGCCCATCAGGAAACCGTGTTGAGCTAATCCCCTCCCCACGCAGCCACCGCGGCTCCAGCTCTGGAGAACACGGGCCTTAAATCAACGCTCTTATCTCACAAAAGGAATTTCAGCACAACGCTTTGAAAGTCACTTTCTCCCGGCCATATGGCATCACGGAGCCCCGTCCTGTCGGAGCGGCGTTCATTTGCATGTGCCAGAGACAAATCTGGCTCTTGTGTCACGGAGTGATAACAGGGCGAGGGGTAGAATTTAGTGCTGTTTGGGTTTCTGCACAAAATCTCGCGGAGGCAAATTTCTCTCACCTCTCATGGCAAGTGCCAAACGCCGCGGCAGCCCCCAGCAGAGCTCGCCCGCCATCGCGGCCCGTGCCGTTCAGCAAAGCTCCACCAGGTACAGGGCCAGGATAAAAGACAAGTCCAAGACAAAAATCAGGATCTGAACCCAAACCTTCCCAAAGCTGGCAATGTCTACACCCACAGTAAACCAAACAGGAGCAGTTACAGGGATATAAACAGCCTTGAACACAGACTTCAAGACAGCGAATTCACAGCCAGTCACACATTTAACTTCCTGATAGGGAGGTATTTTGAAAACTCATGTTGCTGAGCTGCTCCGTGATAGGAAGGGGTGGGGGATCTCAGGCTTCAGCACGAGGAGGAGCCAACAAAGCTGCTAACGCTTCAACAGAAGCCTCTCTAGCAGATCTCTGTGCCATCCATTTATGCAGGATGGCAAGATTTTTGTTTTGCTGAAGCAGTGCCGTATGGGCAATCTGCTTTGCCTTATCAGCGAGCCAAGGCTGAGAGAATGCTCTTCACCATTTGTTTAAACTTCTCTCCTTCCCCCAGATAAAGCCGCATACTTCCATAAAAATATCTGTGAATGTAATAACATAATGGGCTTGTCATCAGTTTCCGCATTTGGAATTGAAAATCTGCAAAGCTTGGAAAGAAGGAGAATTCCTGATACTTACCGCTCCCCAGCTATAAACCGGGCCTGGGTCCAGGTGATGGAGCACACCACCACCAAAGAGCCTTTCCATGGCCAGAAACTACTCCTACACAACTGCAAATTATTCCTTTCTTGGCCCTCTTGAAATAATTAAGGTTGAAATAAATAAGGTTATTTCATCACTTTTTATAAACGGGCCTCATCTTCCCTCTTTGGGGTATTTGCACGTCCCTAGTATTCATTATTGCTCTGAACTGATTTTATTCTGTAGCTCTGTGCTGGGAACGCTGTGGAACAGCCACACGTCCTGACAATTCATTCAGAGCCACACCAGCAACCTGCTTGCGTGATAAAGCAGAACCATGCCTGGCATAAAGTCTTCCATCACGTACCACACTTTGCCCTCCAAGGCTATTTCTTCAGTATTTTTGCCCAGTATCCATCCCAGTTAGAATATCCCCGGGAACACATGAAGCTGGAGCAGCCCTGTTTTATGGCTGTACCGAGCCCTCAAAGGAAGGCTCCGCGTATTTAGAGTTATGTCACTGTACCTCCCAAGGGGAATGTGAACCGGCGCAGTCTCTTAGCAACACCCAGCGCGTATCACAGGTAACCCTCAATTAATAGTAATAGTGGGAGCTGTGAGCCGAAAGCCTGCAACGCGCTGAGCACCTTCCACCGCCGTTTGGAGAGCCGAGACGCACAGACACAAACGCTCTGAGCGCACCAGCAGGAAAGGGCCGTGCAAGCCCTTGTAAGGATAATATAGATAACACTGAAATACCACTTTGTTTAAAAGAAATGAGGATTTGATTGTATTAGAGGGAAAAGCATATCCCCTACAGTAAAGGCTGATTTCTCCTTTGTCAGTAATCCCTCTCCCTAAGACATTTGTTCCAAATCTGACTGGTAGAGAAGAAGCCCCACCCCACACTGAGACAATGCAGCTCTAAATTTTAACTTAATCATCACAAGCCTCTAAAGCTGATCTTTATGACAATGTGTGTGGCAAAATTAAAGGCGCTGGCAAAGCTGACGTCCTGTTACTTGCACGATACGCATTCACAACTCAAATCTCTTGCTGAGGAAAGCATTTCTCCAGACCACTTACCTTTATTTGCTGCAGGGGAGAACAGCTTCTCAGAGCCTACAGAAGCCTGAAAAAGAAAGAGAAAAAGAGGGTGAGTAATACTGAAGGAGAATTTAGGAAGGCTTGCTCACAAAAACACAGCTCGTAAAACAAGTCGGTTATCTGTAGACCTGCAATTACACATTGCACCTGGAGGGTGCAATGTTGTGCCATTAAAGAATAAGCATGCATCCTAAGAAGATGAAAGCAAAGCGTATACAAGGACTGTCCTGATCTCACCCAACTACATCCTCCTGTCTCGTTTATTTAGGCAGCCATGCAATGCACAGCTATTTTATCCATGATTCTTCATATAAAAACAAAACCAGTGAAACAGCTATCAAGCTGAAGAAAAAAAAACACAACAAAACACCAACCAAAACATTTCAAAGCCTCTCTCGTTGAAAATAAGCTCATTTCTTGCCGAACATGCAGAATGTAGTTTGTGTGTTGGAAACACAAGTTGCAACTGAACACATCCGTATGAAAGGGGGTGTTATACAATCAATATTATGCCAAATGACAGGTACATGCTGCTATGCATTTAGTTGAGTATGAAATAAACCGACTTCCTCTTGGAAGAAGCCTGTCTCCTTGCAAACTGGGTTGCACTATGCTGTTTGAACTCCACGGCAGTGTATTTGTGCTCCTCACAGCTCTGGGAAATAGTTAAAGAAATCCAATTAACCTAAACCTTGTAAACAGCTTCATGATAATCAGGGTCACTGGGTTACAGACAAGATGATAATGACAGGCAGGGAAAAAAAAAAAGTCCATTCATTGTAAATAAAGCTTTTATGAGTTAATTTGATGGCTTGCTTCCCTCCCCCACTGATATCAAACAGCCAACCTCTTTCAGCATAAGCTTTTCCTCCTCGCTATCTGATAAAATAGCAAGTAGCCTCTACAGAATCAAAGCTGGTCTGGGAGCACGATCAACGTTACTTCCACCTACAAGATAGCTGGAACTATCATCAACACTTTGGCACGGGCTGCTGTGTGAATAAAATGGGGTGAAGTACAAAGCTGACAAGCAAAAGACACTGGAAGTGAAAAAAGCCTTTCTTCCCCCGGTTCTGCTTTAAAAACAATGAATTAATTCAACACATGGCTGAACTAAGTTGATTTTCTTTTTGATTTTATTGATTTTATTCTAAGGTGCCTTGCGAGATTTGCATGATAAAGAGCACTATGAATTGTATTACATTGTTACGTACTTTAAATGACGACTCAGAAGGAAAAAAACAAATAGTAAAATGCAAGAAGATCTGCATGAGATATAGTAAGAAGCAAGAAAGAGTGATCTATTAATGTTATTTCTAAGGAAAGTGGCACTGCAAGCACTGAATGTCTGTCTTAATGCAAATGCATAAAAAAGAGAGGGAAAAACAACATGAAAAATAGGTTGAGGCTGAGACACATAAGAAAGAAATTCTGAATCATGTCCACGACAAAGCTGCACGTGTAGCTGTGGCATGTATGATCGTTACACAGCTCAGCAAAAGGATCCTAAAATCTTAGGGAAAATGAGTTACCTGCACGATCCCTTCACTGCATGGATTAAAGAGAGGAAGAACCAGGATTAAACAAGGTTTTGCCTCGGCTGGTTTGCAAAGAAAGTGTAACAGCGTCACACAGCAGCAACAACAGTGGTGCATAAAACGTTTGACAGCCAACTCTGAATTTACAACCCATTGTTAAGAGATTTTTCACTTATAATCAACACAAAGTCCCCATGGATGCAGAACACATCTGCAGGCTCAGGGAACTCGCCCATGCCAACAGCTCACACAAAGCCAGGACCTAGCCTCAGAGCACTCGGACACGTGGCAGGTGGATAAATAAGATTCCCCCATTTTATAGGCAATGAGACTTTGGTGGGGCTTGCGCTAAAGCCCCAGCAGTAAATTGGCAGCTGAGCCACAAATCCTGAGCGGCGGTTCCCGAGGCCGGGGTGTGCAGCCCAGGAGAGAAGCCTGCTGGGAGAGCTGCCCTTGCCGGGGTGACCCAGCTGGGAGACGCTCCGTGCTTCGCCTGGTCTGCCAAGGTGGGTCCTGCCGACACCGCTCTAGGGCAACCACCATCTCACTCCCTTCTGCGTCATTCAGCACCGAGGATTTAATACAGACTGGCACTGTTTAATCACGAGCTAAAGACCTCAGTGCTACAGTCCAATCTATAGAAAAACAATGTTTAAGGAAGTCAAGCAAGAAAATACACTTTTAAGGGAAAGCCACAGGGATTACTGCTCCGTCTTCTGATAGCAATATGCGGCACCGCCTTCAACAATCGGAGTCAACATTTGCAGAGCAGCGTTTTCAACACCACGGCCACGGTTTACAGACACAAACCTTCACACCTAGAGTTTACAGTAACTTTTGCTCTCACTCCTGGTGATTTCTAGCTCCAGATCTGAGCAGTTCTTGGCATGAGCACCATTCTGAAACAGTGAATGCCTGTGCTATAGGATACGCTGCGAGCTGCTGTGAAGGCAGGAGAGAAGCCTGGGGAGGAAGAGCCTGAATACATCATTCAATTCCATCAGTCACCCTTTAAAGGAAGCGTACAATAAAACCTATGTGTCTGAGGGAGCCCACTAATGAGTGAAAAAATCCAGCAAACCAATGCATCTGCTAAAACAAGTCCCCTCCCAAATTTTCTGCTGTTTCAAGCAAATCATTTGCATATGCTTAAGAACGGATTAAAAAAAAAAAAAAAAAGTGGAATTCTTCCCTTGTGAGCAAAACCAGGCGTTTGGAGTCCTTTATGTGGATGGGCTCGAGCCATCCCAGGAAATCACACTTTTTTTCAATTAGAAAATGAAACTAGAAATTTCCTTTCCCCCCTTTCGCTGCCTCCTGTCCGTCTCCACCTGAAGCACCACGCTGGGGACAAGAGAGCCGGCGCAGCGCCGTGCACCCCGCTGGGCCTTCACTGCCCCCCCCAAATCCCTTCTTGTTGCTGAACAAGGCAGAGAGACACCCCCTGCCCGAAGCTAAGGGACAAGGGACACCCCCAGCCTTCCTCTTACATGTGTTGCTCATCTCCCCACCCCGGAGCACCACAGCTCAGCCCATGACAGGCACGTTTTCATTAAAGCTGCTGCTTGCCAAGTCCCACCCTCACCCCCAATAACGACCTTTGCATTTGGAGCATATCTAACATCTGTCCCAAAACTGAAACACACACAAGTGATTTCAGAGAGTAGCACGGTTTCGAGGTAGTCTCATGCTGGTGAAACTTTTAAGACCCAGCACCCCTTTGATGCCGCACTGTGATCTGCACCAAGCCATGCAGGTCCCCCTTTGTGGTCTATTCAACAAAATTAACAATTCTCTGCCCCATTTTTATTTTCTTTCTTTTCTACACCAGATCTAAAGGGGAAAATGTCTCCACCCAGTTCTGTGACTGTTTGAAACCAGGCTGAATACGCTGCAGAGAAAAACAACTTTTCTACCCTCTTCTGCTTTGCAAAGAGCAAGCAGAGGAGCGATGTTCCAGTCCCTCATGCTTCCTCCCCTTGAACCTAGCGCGTATAAACACTGACTCCATTTTCTGCACTGAAAGCTTTGCAAAAGCAGCTTTCTCCTCAAAATGTAAGGTGGTAATCACAGCAGATGTAGCACACTCTCTCCTCTGAAGGTGAACAGTGAAGCACAACAAAGTCCTTGCCTCATTCATCCTGGTTCCCACTAACGCAGGGCAGCTGAAAGGCGCAAGAGCTCTTACAGATGAATAATTTAATGATTATATATAGCAGAACAACATCATCTGACAGAGACAACATTATAAACTATGACAAGCCTCACACTAATTACTATTTTTTTTCCTTTCTCTGCAGTCTATAAAATGGCTAACAGGGAATAAAATCATTCCTATCACCAACACCACAAGCTCTGTGGATCTCCAGGCAGCCTCCTGGAGCACCCAACACCAGATCCAAGCCTCCTGATACTTCAGGCACCTGACGACAAGACGTTGGGAAGCTGCTAATAAGGCTGCAGTTCTGGTTCACAAGGAACAAGACTCCATGGTGTCAGGACCTGGTACACATGTTTTGTACAGGCAAAAGCCAAGCATTCCCTCCAAATTTGAGTCCAGTCTAGTAGGCAGAAGGAAAAGGAGGCAATAAAATACAGTTTACATTTTATCTCTGGACAGCTTCCTATCTTCTAAACAGCCAAGAGCCGGTCTCAAGAGAGACTGTTTTCACGCTGTTACTGAACTTAGCAAGCACTAAAAAGCTCTCAAGAAAACCCTTCTCCAGGAGATTTTCCAACTAGAAGTGTTGGATACGCTTAGAGAAACTTTCAGCATAAAGCACAGACACTGCCCGAAAAGTCTGGATCAATTTTCATTCTGCGCTTTCATCTGTTTTCCCCCACTTTTTACCTACCACTCCGATGCCACTTGATCACTTGTCTAGCAGGGAATTTCAGCACACGTCAGTATTGCCTTACCAGTTCCCAGCTGATTGTGTAAGTCATTCACACCAGCCCCCTTCATTCAGTAATATGAGAACAATAACTGAAACAGGAAGGTATTGTTTGGGTTGTGATTCTTCTATAGGAAATGGAAATCAATACATATGGAAAGGTGCAAGAGGAGCCTAGAAATCACACACATGCACACAAAAAACAAACCAAAATTCACCCGTCAGACCAAGAAAGTATTCAACACATTCCAGGATACAGAAGCAACCCATGGGTAACACTGCCTGCATTGTGAGGGGCTGTTTCAAGGGGACCTATGGTCTTTTCAAACCCAGAATTATATCTGGGAGGGAAATGACAGCTCGATTAAGATGACAAAAGAAAAGTTAGACCTGCAAGTCAGTCCTTTCATGCACTATCCCAGGGGAAAAAGCTGGAGTAAGAAGTACACAAACTACCTTTTTGTGACACTTTCTAGGCAAACCCAGCACTGTGGTACACGGCTGGCTGGGGCAGCACAACCCAGCTGCGCGAGGGATTAAGCGAGAGGGAACAGGATACACACTGGACTTCCACAAATCCACACTGCATTTAGTGATTATCTCCTGACAGCAAAGCCATTCCTGTCCCCTTCCCCTCCCAAGACCCTCGCGCAGAATTTACAGCCTGGGCTTTCAGAGGGCTCAGCACTCAGCAGCTGCCCTTGGGGCACCAACCCGACCGGAGCTACTGGCTGTGGCGTGTTTCCAAAAATCCATTTAGATACTTGAACGGTGACCAGGTTGTTCTGAAAAATGTGGTTCCAGCTGATGGTCAGGATCACTTATGAAATTCTGGCTGTTCACATCCAGTGCAAATAAGGACTAATAAGAAATAATATTCCCTAAGCAAGAATGAATGCCAGACAGATCTTCAGCTTTCTAGCAACAATCTTAAAACTTCAGTTGTGCCTTTAGCTACACCGTAACACACCACAGTAAAACATGCAGCACAAACACCCTGAACAGGCAACTACTTACTGAAATGGCAATGCCTTAAATGCCCCAGATACTTCTAGTTCAATTTCGATTCAAGGCCATCTCTGGGAGGTACTGATGGGTCTTCCATATCTTGCATGAAAGTTCACTCTACAGAAGGTCCACTAGAAACAAAAAACTTCTAGAACTGTACTTTCGTACAGCACCATACTTGTTTAGGTTCCCACCTCGCATTCATTTAGCATATGCATATTCAGTACTGGTCCTGGAAAGGACCTTTCCCAACACACTCCTCTCTTTGTCACTTTTTCTTCCAAGAACGCTTATTTCTCTCAGCAGTTTATATAACCGTGACTATTTTTTGCAACAGCTCCTTTGAGAAGCTAGCACAAGTCTGGGAACAGAGAACTAAATTAGGCCACAGAGAGCCTAGAAGCAGAGATCACTGGTCCCAATTCACCGTTGAATTACACTGAATTTACGTGACGGCAAATGGAAAGCAAGGCAAAGTGGATGATGACTGGGAGGCAGGGAAGGAAATCTTGTACAGACAGTTTGATTCAGTTAGCGCAGGGCAATGGGGAGCCAAGCCCATTGCTTCCCCACAAGTTCAACGTTACGGTTTTGGTTTAGACTCTCTTTTGGCATCACAGTGATAAGCTTAAAATAATACCATTTTGAATCCAGAACACGTTCCTCATCATTTTACAACCATTTTGGGACAGAACGAACTAGTTTAGATAAAGCGGCAACTGTAATTCTTAAGCATATGCTGCTGCGGTCTGCCGGCTCATTGCACAGATGTGGCTCTCGCCGTGCCGAAGGGTGACCTACTGCTCCGAAAGCAGCGGGACGCCTGACCTACAGCGTGTCTGCTACCACAGCCTCGGGCACAGGCTTGCCAACTGCTCTTCCTACTGTTCTCAAACCTTCCCTCCAGCCCCTGGAGAATGGCTATAGCCCAGAGTATCCCCCTTCCTATCCCCTCCATTAGCCATGCTTTATGATTCATCTTCCTCTGTGCAGTCGCTGTCTCCCAAAGGAAAAAGACCAAACTCCCTCTCCTTCCCAGCTCAGCTCCAATAAATAAATAAATAAATAAATATATGCACTAAAAAAATAAAAATTATTACTAAAGGAGGAGAAGGGAGGAAGCTGGGGAGTTCCTGGGCCTCACCAAGGCTGGTCATAACAGCTGCAAAAGGTCCCTCAGCTGTTTGCACAGACACTGACCAGAAAAGAAAATGTCCAGCTGCTCCGCATTAAACCCAGCCAAAATACTTGCTTAATGTTATCGTGCCTGTGTGTCTCGATCTGAATTAAGGTGCACTTGGTCTGTATACTCAGTATCCTCCTCCCTCAAACCTCAGCTCCCAAACTGCTACCAAACCTTACCTTGATCATACACTCCTGGCTATTTTCCATTCTAACCAGCACTGATTTCCCATTACTACATGTTTGTTTGCTCCATGTCCTGGCTTATTCCCACCAAGCAAGTGCCAGTTACGGTTAGCATGAGAAAAAGAAAGAGCAGAATGTGAAGTAGATGTTGTTGTTCTTTTTCCCACATTGGGTTGTTTTTACTTCTGGACACCACCATCGAGTTAGCTTCTGGGTAGCCTGGTCTACGCACGGCATCCAGAAGGCAGTCCTCTCCCGGCGTCACGGCGTCAGGCTGCACCTCTGGCCGCAGGTCAGAGGCAGCAGCGTGTCCATGTCAGGGGCAACCGATAGATGCCCCAGTCAGTGAAAACCAATTCTCCATGATACACTTACGAAAGGGCTTTGTACGGTCTGCTTTTAAACATCTCAAACAACAGAGATCTCATGCCTTTTCCTGAGAGCTGATCCCCCTCCCGACCAGGCAGGCTTTTCAGCCTGGACTTCCACGTTTAAAATTTTTCCATTACGCAGACATTGACTTAGGCAACCACAGACTTGACTGCAGATTTAGCTTTTGCTACTGATGTAAGGGAAAACCTGCCTACAAATATGAGAGGTTGGGAACGCTGTGTAAAATACTACTATAGTGGTTTGTATTATTGTCATTACGGCTTGAAACTGTCTAGCCAGCCTATCTACTTGGCTGGGATACAGGGTTTTATCCGCACTAAATCAAACGGAATGGCGAGTGCTCTTTGCAGAACTACCTAAAACTTCTTATAATTCAAAGGCTGCATTGTAGGAAGAGCGATGGGGGAGAGCAGGGACTGTGCTGCGAATGACAGGTGGCAGACTGTTGTTTGGTACCTACCAAATTACACTGCTGCTCCCAGGGCTGCCTCGGCATTTCATTATCCCGACTCTCTCCTGGAAGGATGCGGACATAAATTCACACCTCATGTCCTGGTTTCCGTCAAATTGAGTAAGAGTGCAAATGCTGGCACCAACTGGGAATGCCAAACAGGGCTTGGCACGCTAGAACAAACTCTCAGCTGTGGTCCTTGCCAGCTACCTGCATTTATCATTGTAATGGCCTGCCAGCCAGGGCTTGGCACCCGGCGGCGGAGGGCGGGAGGAGGAGGGCCGGGCTCTGCACTGCCAAGCAATTCATTCCTGCAGCTCCTGCCATCACTGTACCAGCAGGGCAACCTTCATTTTGTTTTATCTTTTAACCAATTATGTGTCACCCATATCCCACCTGCAGCCTTCTCCAACACAAATGGCTATAAATCACAGTTCAGAGACCGAGAGGGTTTTGCAAGACATTTGATTTCATAAAAAGGTCACTGCCTGTCTGAGAATTGCTGCAGTTCAAAAACGCACCGAGTAACAACCTGCATTGGCAGACAGGGAAGGAACCGCTTCCATGGTCTGTTGCATGTCGTCAGATAACATTAGAACAATTAGGGAGGCCAACAATGGTAGAATCATTAGAATTCAGCTGAACCAAAGTGCTGATACAAATTCAGTGGAATATTTCCTCCTTTCAATTTTTGAAGAAAATATAATCGATTCAATAAAAAAGGGAAAACTGCATGAGCATACTAAAAACATTCGACACAACCATCTTGAAAAGGTAAACAGAATAAATGCCTGTCGTCACCGCAACTTGCTGCAATCCGCCTAGGTATTTCAAAGCTTAACACAACGCTCTGCTCTTTCTCCGACCACTGCAGTAATCCATGGTCTCAGAGCACTCAGGATGGTCTGCTGTTCAGGGGAAATGCTATCTTCCCATTCTTAATCCATATGCTGGATATGTAGTGGACCCTGTATAGCACCTTAAGTGAACCACATCACAGTAAACATTTGGGGATGCTCAAAAACCATCTGACGCTGATGCTGTTCTGGATGCCCTTTGTGTCCATCCCTTTTTTGCAGGTGACATGACCTGCCAGGCAGCCCTCTGACAAACCACCACCAAATTCTCTGAAAAGGATCAGGCTAACTGCAATAAATACAGGAGATACAGAGAGGATCTCATTGTCCTCCTAGCCCAGGACCATGATGTCCGACACATGGCCATCCCTCTCACGGAAATGCTCCATTATGGACGCAATCCTGACGTGGCCCTTTCCAGGGCTGGGGTTCAGGGAGCTTATCAGGAAGGCGGCTCTTGTCCGCTGCTATTGAAACTTGCTGTATTACCCGCAGCAACCTCAAAGGAGTGCCTCTGCAGAAGGCTCTTTTGTTGTTGTTGTTTCTAATTCACTGCTCCAAAATATTTCTTGGCTGCATCCCAGGGCTGGAGCCTTATCTGCCCATCCCCCTGGCAGACGCACAGCAGCTGCGGAGGCTTATCACGGCTGCCTGTCCACTGAGTTTACAAATTAACACCCTATCGAGGCTGCACGAGGGCTGATTAATCAGCGAGAGGCAGTCTGAGGGCCTTTATCACTGTAAGCGGCTGCTCGGAGAGAAGTCGCAAATCTCTCCGGGGGCCGGAGATGCCTTACAAATGAAAGAGCAGGACGCTGGAGAGGAGGAGGGCGCAGTGGTTGGGGAGGCAGATATTTAGGAGATAGTGGTGGTGGAGGTAATGGAGCAGTGGGAGGGGGTGAGCTGCAAGCAAACATCAGTACATTATGACAGCTAAAAAAAAAGATAATTAACAGCCTATACCTCATGATTCTAGCTTTCCCTCCCCGGGCTATAATTTAGCCTATTGCTCCTTTGCTCCAGAGGACAATAAACATTTATTATGTTAAACACATAACTGTGCTGCACAAAAGCACCGTTCTTTCCCAGGTCCACTCCTTTCACAGCTGTGCAGTCCAGGAGGAGGATGGGGCTTCTGAAGCGGGCTCCTCTTTTATGCAAAAACCAACACAGGTTTGGACACAAAACACATCCCTGGCTTCACCCAAAGCTGCAGCGCTCTGGGTGAACTCCTACCGAACGTGAAGCCAAACCCCAGGCAAGTCCCAAGAGATGGAGAGCTCTGATGGGTGCGCTGGCCCACCCGCACCCGATACCCGGCATGAGGATGCTGCTGGGTGCCGGAGCATCGGCGTTCTGGAGAAGCTCCCGCTGCAACTGCAGAGATCGCGTGGTTCAGGCAGGCTTCACCACCTAAGTATCTCCTCTTTTTAATTCAGCAGCCTCGCTAAGAGGTTGACTGGGAAATTTTCAATCCCACCAGAATTACGTGCAGGAGAGATTCTTATTACAAGATGAATATTACAGTTGCGTGAGTCGCACTGGAGCAGCGGTGGCCCTGCCCCCTCCGAGCACTTCATCCATCGTAACTGCGCAGTGATTTAGGAGATTTGCCTGTTCTAGTGGACTGTGGTTCGGGCACTGCTCTTCCTTTACTTCAGTGCTCGTATCTGCTGCAGCCCTCCAGCTTCACCCTTGTGCCAGGACAACGCAAAAAAAAATATAAAGACCAAGGGGACTCCCACTAAAGAAATTTAAAAACTAGTATGTCTTTAAAGGAAACCAGATTGGGCATCTGCCCAACATTTGCCAACATTAATTTTGTATTTTTAAGTTTTCAAGTTTAATTCTTGCAACCAAGACTGTCGGATTTTTCCTTTAAAATGTAAAATATTTATGTTAGCTGAAATTCTCATGCAGCAACATGACTCCAGAAGGTAAAATGTTTTACGTTACCAACATGAAGACACTCATGAGCAAATACTGCAACCACCTCCTGCCCAGTCTTTTCCATTAGCACACCAGTAAACAATTCAACAAATAACCTCTGGATAGAAATGTCATTCATTGCAGCTTTACCACCAACAGTGCAGGGCTTGCACGAGATCTTGGGGAACGTCCATTCCCATTTTGCCCAAGGAGCCTGCAAAAACACAGAACAAGACCGACACGGCCTTACTGAACAACTTCAGGCTACCTCTTTTCAGACAGCACTGGAAGGCAAAAGTCAAACAAAAATGAATGATCACTCGCCTTCTCCTCCTCCCTTGATCCAAAGAGAAAACCATTTCCTGAACCACCTGGATTATGGCTCTACGAAGCCTTGCAGATGCCCAAATTTTAACATTATCCATTAGGTTAATTAGAAATGGGCAAGGAATTTTTGAATATTAGTCCCATAAAGGAACGACAGTTTTTTTTATTTGAAAACTCCCTGCCAGGCTCCGTGAAGTAGACAGCTGCAGAAGGTCTTCTTGGAGCTCTCCTCCACAAACAGACACCAGATTAATTTGAGCTGGGCTGGACCACCACGAGTTACGTTCAGCAGACCCATGGGTAATCAAACGAGAAAGCTACAAGGCGATCATACCTCCTGTCACCCCAATCAGATAACAGCAACTCTATACATGAAGGAAACATCAAATATTCATTAGGTAAACAATATGAATGTGGTAATCCCGAAACATGGTGAAATTTTAGAAGCCGTCTCTCCAGTCTTTATCAGATCAACTCTTTTAACTTAATTATCAACTCTGCCCATCAATCCTTCTCTCTCTCTCGTCTTGTGTTTCTGTCTTTTAAAGAAGAAATGTCCCTGTTGGACTAGCTGATCCCCACAGCTCCGTTCCCACATGTGGACACCCTCACCCACAAAAGCAGGCACACCGCAGGGTGCAGTAGTGGTCAAAGACCCAGCAGACAGGGCTAGGAACACCTAAAAAGCGGGAGCCAGGACAGTATCTAAATTTCCCTACAAATGGAGGCTGTGAAAGAAAAAACCATGGAAGACAGACTGTGGTTCACATCTGCAAAGCATTTGGCTTCCTACCCCTTGCTCATTCAAGGGCAGTGAAGTGCACTCACCTACTTTTTACAGAAAAGGGGCACCAACCATTTCTCCTGTGCAATGCAATAAGTCAAGAAAGAAGCTCTCATCGTTATACTTTGATTAAATATGGCATTAACTGACCTCATCTTCTGTGTAAGAAGGCGGTGAAGGGGGCAGTCCACCATTTGCAGCCGACATATAATCTGTCTTCTCCAATTAGATATGCTTTGCAACAAGTGTGGTGGATCCATTTATTTCTGTACTGCAATAATGCAGATAAATCCAACTTTGGCTCCAGTCCCACTGCTTTCAAAGCTGGGGCTCCACAGTTCCAATCCTTGCCCTTATTTTTTTTTTCCCTTTCTGCTGCAAAATGTCACCAATTTACTTTAGCCTGGGGGCCCATTTCGAGTTTTACCGCTAATATACGAGAAATGCATTTTTCAAGCTGTTACCACTTAACTGTACTGATATCAGCCACTCAGGGGACACAATATTGTTTACACATCCTGCTCTATGGAATAAGCACGGATGCCAAAACTCTGCCTGGGTTGTGAAGGAGACGTTTACTCTCTGTTTTATGAGATTTCCTCGATTTGTGGCTGTCTCAATGGTCGTAAAAACAGCTGTAAATCAAAAGAGCACCACAAAATTGCAATAACAACTGTCGAACTCGGCTCTAAAGAGCATAACTCCCAGCAACAGAAGGTGGAAGGCTTTTTTCTGATTTAATACCAGGTGTGGGGGAGCCCTGGCAAGTCTACGTGCAGCACCATGCCTGCCCACAGTCACCCACGCACCACCCCGGCCAAAAACCTCTTTTTTGGCTGCTCCCCTATCGCTTGCCCCTACTCTGCCCCACGTAGTCCCTTCCGGCCTCTTTCCTCCTCTTTTCTGGAAAACAGAAGTCTTTTCAAATGCCTGGAGAACGCTCATACAAATAACTGCTGAACGCACAGCCCTGTTTAAAGCATTAAAATGGACAGAAAAGTCAGTCTAGTGTTCAAACAGGACTGTGCTTTGAATTGTGGCTGCTGTGCAAAATGGCAATGGCTTTAGCAGATTACCTCAGCAAGAGCCCGTCGCCTTCTTGCTGGCCTACCCGAGAGAGCCCAAATTCCTGCAGAGTCTCTCAGCCCAGTTTTTAGGGAGTGGAGTGAAGGAGGAGAGGGCTGGTGAGACATGAGTTATTAACAACCGTCTTCTGGGAGCTGATTCTAGCTAAAATGGTTCCAGAACAGGCAGCTCCATTTGCTCTAACAGTCTCCAGCGAGGACTGGCCAAGCAGCAGATGCACGAATTCGAAAGTTTCTGTTACTCCATGCCACTGGCTATGGTCCAAACCAAAGAGAGAGTTTCACCCCGTGGGTAAAACAGCCTTCCTGGATTTTTCCATGCCCCATTCCAGTTGCTTTCACAAACAATCTTCTCATCCTTGTCTCCAAAAACCTAAAAGACTCTCAGTTCCTGCATCTTACCGCCCTCCCCAATCTAGGACTAACTTGGCCAACAACAAACTTTCTTCACCACCTCCCAGCTCCTTGAGAAATCAGCTGTGGCACCAACAGCCACGCTATAAACCCTGGGCCAGCGGATTTGCCTAGCCTCTTTGTGCCCTCCCTCCAGGGCACCGAAATCTTTCCTGTCCTCACCAGCCAGGTCTTCGTTCTCTTTCTCAAGTTTCCTCTTAAATCAAACTTCTTTCATGGCATTTAAATAGCCTAACTTTCTCTCTCACAGAAAGAGGTCTGTATGTGCATAAGCCAAAGTACGTGAAGAAATGAGGAGAGAAAGTTCATGGGAAGTAAGTTTTGATGCTGCTCGTCACAGTTTCTTTTCTATCGTCTGCAGTAGACTAAAATACACTTAGGTTCTTGTGTGTTACTGTATCTGTGCCTGGCGGTGTTTTTCCAGATGCATATCCTAATTATGCTCTTCAAGTAAATGCCCCGTGGAGCAAGGCAGTAGAAGAGAAAACCTCTTTGCAGTCACCATCATGCTGTGATCCATTCTGGACAGGAACTCCCCCCTGCATTGAGAGGACAATTTAATTTCCATGGACCACTTGAGCGAAGGGAAAAGAATCTATATTCTTTTGTCTGAACCCCACAAAGTGTCAGCCCTCCTTTTCCCATTTTTCTCATAGACATGTACATTCACATTCTTGAGAAAATCCCCAATAGATGGAAATGGTCTTTCACTTCCAATACATTATGCCTCCCTGCTATAATCTTTTCCTTCTTGTTCAATGTCTCCTGACTTTCCTTTGGCTCTTTTCTTTGCAATTTTTCCCTTATGAATACAATCAGAGAGACAAACCAAAAAAATCCCCAAAACCCAAATGAACAAAAAATGTCATACAGAGCCTTTGCCGATGATGTTACTGGCAATTCCAGTTGAGAAACCATCTGCACAGACATGAACTGATCTGACAGGGAACAGCTAGTTTTATTTCACAAAGCTCTGTGTTCTCAATGTTCTGGGTACAGGAACTCTACAAGCCAGCTGAAGCTAATAGGGTGAATATGTGATCAGCTACACCCAGACAGCTCTTCCAAATTTATTTCTTTTGTATTACAGCAACTATCTGGGTGGAGTTGCAAAAAACATGAAAGCAGTCAAATATATACCATGCCAACTGCTGACCACAAAAATAGGCCATTTCCTCATGCACAAACCATAAGAAACTTCTCCCAGTTATTGGCTTGTATCAGTAAACAACTATTTTCAACAAAAACATGGTTCTGTGTGCAAAAAGTTACTAGACTGGGTGTCTGGCGAGTCTCAAGAAGGATGGAAGGCTGAACTCCAGAAGCATGCCTCGTACCAGGAAGGTGGTGTACTCTAGCAGGACAGTCCATCTAACAGCAGTTATTATCATAAGGCATAATCACAAGGCAATCACTAGGTTTATTTTTCGTATGTGCTAATATGATTTTGCCCGTGAAGTTCCCTTTGCCTGCGGTGAACAGTAAATGTCTGCCAGAGGTTTTGTGTTCTAAAACCTTCTACTGTGATTGCTCATGGACCTGTGAATAAGCAGGGCACCGCTGACCCAGCTTTGCTCTTCTCCATTCATGGCGATGTCAGAAGGGCCATGTTTTTTTGAGTCACTGGGTATTGCTTGCCATGCTCAGCCACCAACTGGAGAGTTTCCAGGACTCTCTCACGCATGGCTTGCCGAAGGGCCAGGTTGGCTCTGGGCAGAAGAAAGCTGGCCCAGTTGGAGGAGGGAGAACATCACTGTGGTGTGTGTGTGTGTTCAACCATCAGCTTTGCACAGGAGATGCTTTTGGAAGGAACAGGAGAGCAAGCTGTACTTGACCTCTTCTTTGGCTAACTGTGTGCTCGTTTGCCAAGACAGCAACAACTCTATTCAGCTGCCAGGTCATTAAACCCTCCAGACAACTGCGCCTTCAGGAGCCGCGTGCTGAGCTCCCGTGGCTTGGTCCTGGCTTATCTCCCCTTGGCCGCTTAGTGGCAAGGGCTGAAGCCAGTGCCCTTTCCATACTGCTCTTCAAGAGTCACACAACAGCTAACAGCTCATTTCCCTGGAGCCTATTTCTTGAACCAGAGGCACAAATGTAGTATTATAAAAAGCCTTTGCGATTTTAGCCTAGACATGACTGTGCCTGCTTAGTAAGGAGATGAAAAGCCTACAGTGAAAAAAGAGGCAGAATAATCCTGCATGTTAACACACAGTGACTAACACCTTCCTGGTGACAATCTCCTTGTACTCACTGCAGAGAGATGTGTGTAATGATCCCCCAGAGACACTATCTTGAAAATGCACAAAAGGCTGTGATCAGACCCCAGCATCTTCTGATTAGCTTAGCAAGAGCAGTAAAAGGGACATCAATTTTCTAGAAAGGGCATTCAGAAAAGCACTTGATCAAACGCTTAGTTCCATGTATGTGCTTAATCTCACTGTAGCTGAAGCACTTTGCTAAACCAACGCCTTGTTTATTTATTCTGTGAAAAATAAAATGATGGAAAGGCCTCCAAAACTAAAACCGTAGACTTGAATAGTCAACAGTTTAGGAAAATTCTGATGAGGCTCTGAATTTCTGTGGCTTTCAGCTCATCTGTAAAACAATCTGGAAGTGCTGACTTTGGCAAATGGGAGAAGGAAAGAAAGAAAATAAAGAGAAATAGCCCACTGTGGATGAAGCTGCTATCTTATTGTAAAGGTAGCCTAGATTAGCTCAAAGCAAACGTACGTGCCTTTTGTTGGGTACAACCTTCCTCTTACTGTTTTTTTACTTTCCTAAAACAATACCAGATACACCTTGACAAATCTGGCACGCTGCAGCCAATCCATCTGCTTCTCTGCATCGGGCAGGCTGCAGGAAATGGAATTTTTCTCTTCCCATTTGCCTCCCAGTCTCATTGCTGCTGCTCCCCACTAACACGCTCACAACTCCTTCCCCAGCTCCCCTGGCTGGTGACTGATAGCTGGACTCGGAGCAGATGGCTGATGGAGCCAGGACTGCTGTTTCCTACGCACCTCAGCGGTTCCAATCAGACCTTGGCGTCTCCTGCCTAGCTGTGCAAGAACCCACAGCCAAAGGTGAAGCGCTTCTGTACCCAATGAGCCAGAGCCGCTTTTTAAGCTCATTTAAAATATGTATTTTGCTAGGTATTTCTCAAAATAGGCACTTGCAAGTGCACAAGCTGAGTAAGAACAGACAAAAATAATCTAATGCATCTAAATAATTTGTATTTTTAATCCCTCCCCCCCCCAACATGTCTATTCTAACTTTATCATTTTGGACAACACAATTTTGCACAAGAGCATATGCACAACTCCACAAGACTGACTAGGGTGCCCTTTAAGACAACAAAGGAAATGTTTGGTTTCCTGCGTCCAATCCAAGCTTTCAGGTCCCAAGACTTACTGCCAGTATCTCACAGGAAGAGAAATGCAAAGAAGTCAATCCCTCCGCCTCTACCTTAATCTCCAGACAAGTAATTCCTGCGCCCCGACTCCTCCTCCAGCAACCCAGAGCAGCCCGAAGCATGTTCTGAGCGGAGCACTCACAAAGAACCAGTGTGGTTTTTGTTGTCTTTATTGTGAACACTCCAGGGCAATGACCACCTTTAATTTGTGCCTTCCATAACATCAAACATGATATTAAAACCTAAGAAATAGTTGTGCTTGTGCACGATAACCTGAAGGCTTTTTTGCTCTAAACCACTTCCAGCATGTACAGACAAAAGAAATAATGTCATCCTGCCTCCAACCCTCCCAGCCATCAGAGGAATGTTAACCATAACTTTGCTTCTGCTCTGTGTGAACGTTTCTGTGCATTACAAACAAGCAACTCATTCAAAGATCTCTCCCTGATTTATTTCACTCCAAAAAAAGAGACAGATGGTAGAAGACAGAGGGTTTTACAGTACAAGGGGTTGGATTTTTTTCCTCTTCATTTGTTCACTACGCTGTTTCTTATCCTCGGGGACCTGGAGTTTCTTTTGATAGCACCGTGCTGCCTAATAAACACGCGTACGAGCACAGTCACAAGTATACATCTATCATCAAAGAGCCCTTCTTGTCTCCACTACCCACAAAGTTGATTAATGATTACGTGTTTAACACATACATTATACATGGGAGGGGGAGACGAAGAGGGTAAATCCAAGCCCCTGGATACATTTACATATATTTACATACTCACATAAAGAAAGCAGAGAAAAGCAAAAGACGGCCATTCCCATTGGGACAAAAATCCATTTTGGTAAACATACCTCCTAGCTCCCCTTTTTAAAAAGACAAAGGCAACGAGAAGACTCTACCTGGCCTGCGGAAGAAACTAGAGAAGCCTTGTTTGGTGCCTGCAGTTCCATCCTGACACAAAATTAGTAACTCCGTTATCAGCAGTCGCATTATTTATGGTTTGTAAATGTGGTCTAACAGCTGCAACACAGTTTAAGAGAAAGGAAAGGGGTTAAAGTTTTAAGGGTGCTCTTCGGTTTGTATTATTAATTCATACAGCTAAAACTCCAGTTCGGCAGGCAATAAATTAGACGATTAATGCAGTTAAATGTCTCCTTTATGTAGAAAGAAAAAAATGATCTATCTTGTCACATCAATCAATACCCAGAGGTACCGGGAGAGTTTCACGGACTGCAACCTGGGGTGACTACAGATGAACCACAAGGCCAGGCCTGATCCTTCAACGCAGACAAAGAGGAGACGTAGCGCGGAAGGGTACAATATTGCAAACTTCCTTCTACATCTTTCCAGGCTCAGCCAATCCTTGGACCTGGATAACTGCCCATGTAAAATAAAGCAGCCTGAAGGCTGCTTTAATCATGCTGACTGCCAGTGGTCTCACGCAATTGTTCCGGCAGCCGGGGGACCAGAACCATGGTGAAGGACTCCCCTGACAAAGTCCCTTCTGGCAGCTGGGACAAAGCTGGCACTGAAACTGCTATTGTGGCTCTCTGCTCTCCAAAGTGTCCTCGTGCAGAGTTAATCTTCCAGCCACCCGCTCTGCTGGTTTTCAAACATCTTTGCAAGGTTCAGATTTAATACTGCTCCATTCGCAGGGGGTTCTCGTAGCACGCTAGCGGCAGACAATTGCGTTTGGCGTTCATCTCTGCTGAACCAATCTGTACCGGCTTTCTGCTGGGCCAGCTCCGCCAGTCACAGCCACGGCACAAGTGCTGGTGAAGACAAGGTGCAGAGCGGCAGCCACTGACAATATTCTTAAAATGTACCTGCCTAGTATCAATGCTAGAAAGTGGAAGGGATAGACTGGGGAAGCAACTAGGTGAAATGTGAGAAAAGGAAACCTTTGATACACAGGTCTGGTCACAGTCCTCAGGCTGTGCAGCTCGACGGCCAGAAAGCTCAACAACCTAGAAGGCACAGATAAGGAACTCTATTTTTTTTTCCCTTCTTTTTCACCCCATAACCTTTCAACTCTTGAGTCATGACCACTGAACCTATGACTTCTCTTTCCATAAAGCACGGGGACATTTTCTTTAGCTTTAGAAGAGTGGAAGAGATTTGCCTTGAGTTTTTCAAATAGAAAAATTCACAACTACTCAGGAAGCTGCAGCTAAGAGGCGCCATTTAAATTCGGAGAGCCACCAGTGTTCCTCATCTCGCCTGTGTCCCTTCCTTTGCTCCCTGATTCCCCAGGTCCTCGCAGACCAGGTTGTTTCAACATACTTCACCACACCATGAACTGAAGAGGATGTAGACCATTGCCACAAACACATCTTAACACAGATCTGCAGCAGCCATCGTAAAGTATTGAATTAACTTGTGCTGAAACGAAGCAGTCCAGGGGGGATCAGTGTCACGATACATGGAGCACAACCTTCTAGCATGTGAGGTCCCTGCGTATCAGCACCAGCTGTAGAACTGGGGCTTGCATCACCTCAACACATGCGTTTCCCTGGGCACAGTTTATCACCGCCTCATATAAATGCAAGCATACTTTTTTTTTGCATCGCTACTCATGGTGGATACTTCAGATCTACCTGGGCTACAGCTAGGTAGTTTTACAGTTTTTATAACTGTAAAGTAATTAATAAAAAAATACAGCTCCATCAAAGCACTCTTGGCTAACCTCCATTAGTACAGACTGTGTACCTGATCTCAGCCAGTGATTACTTGTTTAGAAACCTAAAAACCCTCTCCAACACACGATGGAAAGAAGTGCATGGTAAAAAAAATAACAAATACTAAGCCATCCTTTCCCAATCTGTCAGTTCTTGAGCCACATCTGGTTTGTCTGAGTTGTTATCTAGTTGGCCTCCAAACCAGAAAGCCAGTCTTGTGAGAGGAGAGGTAAGAATTTAGGCAGTTTTGATTCCAAGACAGGGAAAATGATCACATTAAACGTGTTGTGGCTCAAGCGAGATGTTAGCGTCGTGCCCCTTCCACCCCTCCTTGGCAGATGCCCAGACAGAAGTCACAGTGCTGTCTTTCAAGAGCAGCAGTTGCTCATGCCCAGTATTTATCCGCTCAACAGAATGGGTTACGGTGTCAAACCTCTAAGCGAGCTACGGCTGAACCTGCTGCCTGCTTCATTGTCTTGCATGTGTCCAGGGCTTTGAAAAGCGCTACAACGAAATTCACTTTTATCTTCATTACTTCTAGATTTCAAGTTCTTTTATTTCCAAACTGATAAAATGAGCAAGACAGTCACTCTGGAGACTGCTTGACAACACATGGCCGAAGCCTCAAGACTATCTGCCATCTCTGAGTAATGCCTCTTGCTCAAGCCTGTGCCAGCAGAAAAATGACTCAACTTGCAGACTCTGGGGACTTTAGGGCTGAAGAAACCGACAAACCATGCATGCAAAAAAAACGTGATTGCTCTTTGCACCTTTTAAAGATACCACAGAATAAAAACCGAAAAGCCAACAAGAGACTCTGGCTAACCGAAGAGTGTGCAAGACAAGGAAAGTAACAGCACTACTGAAGAGGTACCAGCGCTCCTGCACCCAGCTTGAAGACAAGATTACAGTCCCAGCTCAAGCGATATAACATATTTAAATCAAAGAGATTTTGAACTATCTTAGACACAGATGCCATGAAAATACGAGGCATGACTGGAAGATCTCCAAATAATATTTGAACCAAAGATTTTGTTCTCTGGAGTCATTTCAAGGCAGCTGATATCTCTGTTGTGTCATCTTGCCAAAATATGAAAGCCACACAAAATTGCAAGTGAGATAAGGGCCACCTTCAACCTGCTCTTGGGAAGGTAGCCAGGAACAATGCCCCACAGTAATCACACCTAAGTCATTTTTCAACAGACAGCAGCGAAAAGCAGGACATGAGAAAGCAAAGGGGTGCATTAAGCCGATGCACAGAGAAGGTTTTGGGTTATCAGGTTCAAGGTTTGGGGTTATTTCACCTTATACACAGAGAAGCTTATGAGTTCACATTAAACACACACAACAAGGGGAGTGAGTGATCGATTGGTGGTTTTGGATCTTGCCTTGGAGGGAGCAACGTGGCTGAGCATAAGGTGACCAAGAGGGAAGCGCATTCAACCTCCCACCCGGTGCCTGACCCAGCGCTGTGGAAGGAGCCCCAACAAATGCCCAGAATACCATGCTGTGCTGCCTCTCTTCAGCCATGCCAACCAGAGCCCCAGCCAAGATTGCCGCAAGGACCTGCCTCGCTACATAAAGAGACAAACCGAATACATGAAAGCATGGGAGAGGAAAAAAAAAAAATCACATCAGACAGGAGGAGCAGAAGTTTCCAAGCTGTTAGTGCCTTGGGTGGGTAGTGAATCGCGTTGCACACCAGAATAAAATCAAGGCAAACTATTAAGAAATAAGAAGCATACGATGGAGAGCTACTACTGAGATATTCAAGAGATTGAGCAAGGTTTAAAGCTCACAGATTACAGCAAAGTATAATATGATAGAGTCGGCAAGCTTCTCCAGTACAGAAATGACTCAAATTTTGACATTTTGACTTTGAAATTCCTGTTCAAATATGAGTTTCTGTACAGCTACAAAAGCAATGAAAAAACCCCACAGACACGTCTCAAAAAAACCCCATCTCTGCAGCACAGAATCCTTTTTCTCCCCTCCGTGTTTGTACAGCACCTCGTCCAGTGAAATCCTGGTCTGTCACTCAGGCTTTCAGGTACTACTATAATGCAAATAGTAATAAAAAACCCCACCCCTTGAAATAGCAATCTTGAAAAAACGTTACCCTTGGTACTGCAGATACCCCTATAATAATCTCCACCGTAAATTGAAAATGTTACCATCGCACCAAGAAGCGCTGGAAATATTCAGTGCTACTGTTATCAACCTGGGTTTAGTTTCATTAGTAGTCCAGACATGCGGTAATGAAGAACCCATTCAATTCTCTATCTCTGTTAGTGGTACACTTCACGGGCTCATGGAAAGCACACGTTATCTCTGACAGGGATGGACACATGTGTGCATGTCCCAGATTTGGAAATTGCACTGCAGCAAGTGCAGCCTTCACGTCACTCAACTGCATAGCTTAGAATTTTACATTTTAATTTTTTTGATGTCTGGGGAGATTAAAATGAGAACTGGCAGCATGTGCAAGGGATACTGCACTTTGAATGTGTTATCTATAGTGATTCAGGCTTCCCGGAGCTCCAGCTGAAGCAGGTTTTTCACGATGGAAGAAACCACATTACATTGCTCCCTAGGAAGTGAAACAAAACAATAAAGGACGGTTAATCTCTTCTCTAATTCTGCTCTGTGGGACAACTCCTTCAGCAAGCAGCGCCTGGCTGTATCTACCTGGGAGGGGGTCATTTTACTTCGGCTTCCTCTTCTGCTCCCCTCTGTCCCTGGGAGCGCTCTGTCTCCCTGCTGCATCTTTCAATGGCTTTATCAGAGCTTGCACCAACTCAAGCGTGAAAAGTAGCTCTGGGCCCAGCAGGGAGAGGTGGGGGAGTGTGTGTCTGTGCGTGTTGCAGGGGGGAGAGAGGGGAGGACGAGGGAGGAAATGTTATTCTGTCCTTTGTCTTTTCAACAATTTCTTTTTAATGCAACTTGCAGAGCAGCATATAATTAGGGGTCTTGCGGAGCAGGCTTAAACTCAGGAGTAACCCTTCTAACGACCTCAGCAACGGATAATCAGGTACGCGGCTGTGGGGCACAGCACGCCTCCCCACCCGCCGCGCCGCTCGGCCTCCTAATTAGAAGCCTCCACACTCCGCTGCATAAAGGCAGATTGCGAGGACAGCGTGAAGCCCTTGTTTGAAGCTGGGGGCACAAAGATTGCAGTGCCTGTGATGGATGGAGACAAAGACTCCGATGCTGGAACGCTTCCAGCAGCCTCCGAATACTCGCAGCATTTCTGATGGACATTTTCAGGATTTCTTAGAGCGGCGAGGTTTATTCTCCCGCATCCCCCTCAAAATTCCTCCACAGCTCCCTAAGCCAGGGATATGGATGTGCCACTGTACGGGCACACATCTCCAGAAATGCTACCATGGTTTTATCGTGAGAGAAAAATTAAAAAAAAAAAAAAAAAAAAAAAAGGTGTTGCCCCCTTTCCCCTATCTGTTTTTGTCAGTTCTTGTTCCTGACTGGGAAGAACGTGCTGACACTTCGAAACACATTATGCTGAGGACATGGGGCTCAAACCTCCCCCCCGAAATTCCCAAGCCAGAACGGTGTTTTAGCTGACTACATTCACACCCATTAGAAACTGTGGTAGCAAGTACTATGTTTAAGTTGTAGCTGATGTTAGCGTAATTTCCCTTAACCCTTAAGCATGAATAAAAAAAAAATTCCCCTTCTTGAAAAGGCACGTAAACCCCCTCTCTCTTTGCTGATCACAATTTTTTTTTTCTCTACCTATTTACATAGCTTTAAGCATAGGAGTAAATGAAAATTGACACTGAAGCGTACCCCAGCTACAGGAGGGAGAGAGTAGGACGAAGGAAAGGATGAAGGACAGGATCTTTAGGTAAGAAAAAGCTCTAAGAGAGTGAGGGGGGGGTCAGTTTGTGTCATGTAGCCTTTTATAAAGCAGATGCTGACTTCTATTTTACTCCAATTCCACCACCTTATTTTCATCTTCTGGGCTGCTGCCATGGCTTGTTTGCGGGTTCCTCTGCATCCGACCCTTCCTGCACAGCGCTGCAGCTTCTCGGCCCACCTTGGCCACCGCAGCAGCAAAGCAAACGGGAGAAAAACAAACAGCTCGAGCAACTCGAGCACAGCACAGCAACAGACTGAGAAAAAGCAGCAAAGCCAAAAGGGCTTGAATAATAAAACGGAGGAAGAAAAACCAGTAGAGCCACTCAGAAGCTGTCAACTGCCAGACAGACAAGCTCCCTTGGAGAGAGCAGAGGAGGCAGGTTCAGGGAAGAGCAATATCCAGAAGGCAACACAGTGCCAGTGTTTTTTTTCCTCCGTTTATAATGACAAGTTAACAGGGGCTGAAAGAGAACAGAATATGGGAGATTTTGATAGGAGAAATCAGGACACCCTGCCAAGGACAGCTGCCCTGAACCCAAGTAATCCGAGAACTCCCATTTGTAGGCACTGAAAACCTAGGAAGATCATTAACAAGCTAATAAGAACCACCAGCAAAAGGAGCATAACCTGGACTCGCTAACGTGTTTCGTTCTGAATAATAAAAGGGCAAAAGCATCCAGACACTGAGTGGCTGCAGGTAAAAACACAAACAAAAGATGCTGTGATTCGTATTGTCTCCTACTCTACCTTTTCCTTAATGGTACAACTGCCGATACATGAAAGCGGCCTCCATCCTACCTCTCAGTCTCTTTCCTGTGTTCTCCCCACTGCTCAAAAAGCACAGTCATTTCATCAGTGCTACAACACCCTCCAGAAAAACAGACCGTAACATACTCTGCACAACTCAGCTCAAAAATTTCCTTTCCCTCTCTGCACAGAGACCCCCTGAACTGCTGGCCTCCGTGACCGCTCCACTGTTCTTTGGAAATCAGTAGATGCAATAGTTTAAATGGTGCAAAGCAACCTTACAGCACTGGATCCTACAAGGACATTATCTCCAGACTCACTTCCTACTCACCAGGCTTTGAGGAGATACAGTATGGGTAGTCCTGATTTGGTAGTCCATGCCAACCTTGAACTCCGTAGGCTTGGTTTTGCTCTGGCTAGCTGCATTCAGGGAAAAACCTGTTTACGCCTTCTCTCTAATATGATTTTACAAGCTTCAGATCTACTTTAACGCTGGTTGTATCACCTATTTCAGCAAAAAAGAGCATGGTTTCATCATACAGCAGATCTGCTCTACTTTTTCTGCAGCAAGACGCGTAGTCACCTGAACAAAATCTTTTCACCACATCTTTTGGGGAACTGATGATGAATACAAATTTGGGGAACTTTGGGGGAAGGAAGCAAGCTGTAAAGAGCCTTTGAATGTCTAAAAGCTGATCCAGACCTGTGACATTCAGAAACAAAATAAAACCACCTTCGCTTCTTCAACTTCCCATGCAACCCACTTGCTGTGAACAGTTTCCACAAACTACTTCACACATCTTGAATTTACTTAAGAAGGCACCTCTGCCAGCACCTTCCTTCCAGCCCAATTAACCTCCTGCAGCTCTCCTCCCAAGAGGACACGCACTGAATCCCATTAAAGCGGTGGGAGAGCACAGCCTGGCTATGGAACGTACAGCCTGTTTCAGCCCGGCCATAAGGCAGCTCCTGCCCACCACGGAAGAGAAACAATCCCTTTCTCCCGAGTCCTAGCTCCCAGTCCCTCAGGCCTCCTCGTTTCTCTGCCTGCGCTGCCAGCAGGGAAGCCGTGCGGGCAGGCTCCTCCTGCCAACCGCATTAGGCAGAGGTGTAAGCGATCGGGCAAGGAGGGTAATAAAAAGGGA
Organism: Dromas ardeola; assembly: GCA_013398915.1. Lineage (NCBI taxonomy): Eukaryota > Metazoa > Chordata > Aves > Charadriiformes > Dromadidae > Dromas > Dromas ardeola. Next base: position 1,257,008 of record VYZM01010234.1, read on the forward strand.
GCACAGGATTCCAGAGGGCTCTTCTGCCTCTGAAGTCGTGTTACTGTTGACTCCTTTATTGTGATTAACTCCTTGACATCCTCCTCCCCTGACAAGTGGGGGAGGACAGACTGAACTTGGTGATTAATTTATCAGTGAGTTACCACCTTCCCTTTCAAATCTCGCCCCCACCGATGATCTTTATGGCTCAGCTCTACCTTCTGAGAGGGTTTACAGCCAGATCCAGGTTCGACATTTGGCATTTCATCTCCGAGACACTCAGTTTGGGGCATCCCATGCTCCTTTGCCAGACCTGGTGGTAACAGCATTTGCAAGCTTAAGCCCACCCCATGAGCTCTCTAGGAGGAAAAGAAATCCTCTCCTGCCCAACCTCTCGTTCAAATGACAGTAATTAGCAAATCTCATCACTCTAGACCTGGAGAGGGAGGGGACGTTCACGGTAATTGGAGACATTACACGAAGCCACACTGCGCTTATAAAAAAAAAAAAAAAAAAGAAAAACCACACACAGAAGAAACCAGCCCCCTTCCCCCCAACCTGGCTGGCATTTCCTGAATAAATTGCCTTTTTTTCAGGCAAGTCTGTGTGCTTTTTAATACTGGAGACTACTGGAAGGACTCCTGCAGCCCGATTAAGTGTAACGCAGTGTAAGAAAAATAGGAAGGAGGGGAGAAACCCTCAGAAAGGCAATCGAAGTGAAAAATCTATCAACGGCGCGGTGGCTCCGGCGGAGCCAGGAGTCCTGTTCTGAACACGCTCTAACTTCCCAGTCATTTGCTCTGCCGGACACTCTGGGGACCCCAGCACAGCGAACTACAATTTCTAGTAAATATATCCCAGGGACACAATTAGTTTTTCAGCTGGGGGCATGATAAATTGGTCATGCATAATTCAAGGCCAGAGCAGGCTGGAGTATAAACTGCTCCCTGGCAGCTTCCAGCTCCCTGACAGAGGAATGAATGCAAATGGGCTCCCGGCGCAGGGGCTGCCGGACCCGGCTAACGCCGCTGGCTTCATCTCACCGCCCGTGCGCTCCCGGGTCCACCTACGTGCACGGCAACGACTATTTCAGCCTCTCCTTCCACGCATCTGTCGGTGATTTTAATTTCACAGCAATGTATCCATCACTGTCCGATGGCCTTTAGGGACTGAATGCACATTGTTATCACAACAAATCCCACTCTCCGCTAGCTCTACTCTGTTTTTTCCATATGCAGACACAAGAGAATGGTTCTGGCATAGAAAGAGGCTGAGGGACTGTGTGGTCTATTGTCAGCATTAGGTGGCCTGGGGCAAGTAATTTCAAATCTGCCTCAGTGTCCCCATCTACACAATGAAGATAATTCCAACCATGCCACTGCAAGGTTAGCGAGACGCTCTCAGTTTGGGCTCTAATAAAGGTCTGCGAGGTGGCTGAGGATATGCAGCCTAGCTAAAGCAACAGACGCAAGTTCTCTGAGCTTATTTTAAGTATTTAAATAAATGTAACTACCCGCTCAAAGTGATCGGGTAGGAGAACAAGAGAACCTGCTGCTAAGATGTTAGCTTAGCGATGAATGAAATGAAACCTCCAAGGAAACTCTGGGAGTCCTTCAAAATGATGTCCTCGGGTTTCGCAGTGCATGCCCTACAGCCTCCCAGCCAGGGAGGGATACACAGTGTACTTACTGGAAAAATCAGCTACAAAAATCATTACAAGTAGTCCCACCGCAAGCTAAATTTGTATTTGTGGTCTCAAATAGAGCCATGTAACAGAAGGCCGATAGCTCTGTTTCACCCGCCGCAGCTTTGCTATCTTACAAAATTCTGAAACCACTTCTCTGGATGCGTTGCCTTTTTCTGCTCTTCAGGAACAGAATAGGCATTTTAAGTCCAGTCTGTGGGAAATATTCTTAAGAAGTAGGGCTGAGGCGGAGCAGGGGTATTCATAAAGGAAAATTCTGTTTCATTTTGGCAGTGTATCTACAGATATAGTAGCTCTTCAGTTTCATGGTCAGTTCCACATACCCAAATAGGTGACTCTGGTTTCTGCCTAGTAGTTAGTGAAAATAATCCAGGTTTCTGTGTTTGTTTTAATAGGAATACTATTTCCCCACCGCTCCCCCCCAGCATGACTCTGCTGTACTGAGCTGGGTCTTCCAAGAACAAGACCAAATAAAATCCAAGCAGAGATACATGGGGTACAAATCTAGGGAGCAGAGATGTTAGCCTTGGTAAGACTGAACATCATCATCAAGTGACACAATTCTGCCAATAGTCAAAGAAACACCATCACCAAGTCCAGGAAAAATCCCAACTGTTTAACAGAGTAACACTGTGATTTAAACAGTTTCTCATGTTGCTCTGTCCTGCATTAGGCAGCGCTAAGCTGTCTCAAAACCCTGTAAGCGTGGCCCTCTTCCACCCTCTTGCCATCAGCACACAGAACGACCAACAACGCATGACAATATTTTGATACTTGCATTTACATATACCAAATACCTAAACCGCTGGAGCAATCTTCTTAACATAAAGTGTCAACACCCCCCCACGCCAATCACAGATTGCATTCTTCAGTTTCACAGCTTCTGTAATACTATAACCCATGCTCAAGAAGACACAAGGGTCCCTACGAAACTCTCTCTCATCCCCCTGAAATCCAGTCCCTTCCAACAACTCTCCATTCACTCTTTTGGTCTCTCCTCAGACTTGTCTACATGGGGCTAATTCATTGGTTTATGATATGATTGTATAAAACCAGGTAAAATGCCTTACATTGTTTTGATTTTATTATTCGGGTTTTTTCGTTTGTTTTTTTTTTTTTTTTTTTTTTTTTTTTTTTTTTTTTTTTTTTTTTTTTTTTTTTTTTTTTTTTTTTTTTTTTTTTTTTTTTTTGTTTTATTTGTTTTTGTTTTTGTTTTGTTTTGTTTTGTTTTGTTTTAATTTAGGCTTAAACAAATTTTTCTTAACCAAAGGGTCAGGACCCTTTTGGCAAGACCACTGCAGAGGAAATCTCAAAGCTCCATTCACTCCCTCCCTTCTCTGAGAGGGCAGATGCCCTCTGTCATCTTCTTGTAACAGATGCTCTCCGAGCTGTATGTGTCCCTCGTTGTTACCATACAACACGCCACCTTCTGACATCCTTTACGGAGAGGGTCAGAAACCAAATGTAGACAAACATTTCACTCAAACAATTTTTCTTTTCCTAACTAAGCTGGTGTGCACCCGTGTGTGCACACACAAATAATTATCTGCAAAACTCTGACAAGAGTAAGTAGGCCAGCCCGAATTTCCCTTTGGACTAGATTAACTAAATTAGTGCTTCAAAAATAAACCACATGTTTAACTAAACTTGCACAGTTTTATATGATTCAGCAAGTCTCTCTTGTGGGGACACCTTCACCCTAGAAAGCGATCCTGCAACGACAAAACATTGAGCACAGTATTCATGGGACTGTCCTACAGGCATGTGGGTGATGGTGCTTCTGACGCCCAGACGTTTATTGGCAGGACTGAATCTGAAGCCAGAATTTTGGTCCCAGAAGGTTTTTTGTTCACACAGAATATAAAGCTCTGCAAGCTCTGAGGTTTGTCAGAAGGCTGTGGAAGAGCTGGTGGTGGGACGGTAACCATTTCACCAACAACTTCAAGTGATGCCAAGCTAAATTCTGGGCTGGAGTGTAAGCCATTACAGAGCAGGAGCTGAAGATGAACTAAGGGACCAAGTCACTGCCCTCCTGGCAAGAATCACATTTCCTCCAAGCCACCAGGTCCCTTCCTTTCCCAATTAAACAAAAAAAATATATAAACCTTTTAAAATTTAAGTAGGGTTGCAAAGGTCAGCTCTGTTCACATCAGCCCACAGGGATTACATTAAAAAAACCTGCCATGAACAAAATTTTTTTGCTTAGTGAAAATAGCAGGGACAAAATAGTCCTAATGAGGATTATTATTTTTAGGCACATTGGTAGGCTTTTTATCTTCACACATGAATGTCTTCTCCATTAAAATAAAATTCCCTGACACACATGGTGCACTAATTGTTGTTCCAGCTATAAGGGCTATCCGCCTTACAGCAATTCCACTTGTGGAAAAAAATCTGGTCAGGTTTTTTTTTAAATTTCTATTTCAGCATACGTTAAAACCTGTATCTGAAAGAGATAACCGGACTAATAAAAAAAAGGTCAATGTCTTCATGCTACAGGACCTCTGCGCACTGTGCTTTTGAATTATAAAGTTTTATGTTTCCTGGCACACCTTTCACACTTTGGTTCAAACGCTCAGCCACTTTCAAAAAAAGTTTCTAGCATGGTACAAATTTGTTTAATTGAATTGTATACAAAACCGGGTGTGTTTGTGTATTCAGGTATGCAGTTATATTGCTCAGAGGCTTAAGTATAGGTACAGCCAGAACACCCAAGTCAATCCACAACTGGGGACACTGCAAAACACCGAAAGACGGTTAGAAAAAACTCACAAGGGGAATCACATCAAGAAGAAAAAATAATGGATGGTCACGTGTTGAAACCATTGGTCTGAACTTCCCAGTGAAAATTTCTAAGTGAAAAGATGCTTAAAATCCACTCTCAAAAACATGACCATGAATTATCAGTGTCAGGAAACCCACATGAAGAAGCTTCACAAATCATCCATTTAAGGAAGAACTGGCCCATCCCTACCCACACGGGGAGAAAGAACAAAACCCACTGAAGTATGAAGTGGTCTCGCTACACAGCCTGAAGGTCAACAAGCGCTGGCTCTGAGGGACCAAGGCTGAAAAGGCAATGGTGGCGTGAAGGGCCCTCTGCAGAGAACTCACTGCTGCTAACCATTACGCTCGAGAGTCTGTCAAGCCTCCTGCCCCAGATGCTCTCAGCCAGCGAGGTAAGAAAAACGAGCAAGGAGGAAGCTCCAAGATGCCACAGCAAAGCAACAGTCCTCTGGGATAATCAAGGCAGAAGGTTCTCCATAAATACAGCTACACCTTTATCCTGGTAACCCTGTGCACACACACGCAGCTACGGGATGGTGATGTGCGGAGAAGCAATACCTGCGTAACCACCACCCTGCAGACCAAACTCTGCCTTTTATTTACACAGCTCGTATCTACAACACACCGTTAGCAGAGCCTCCCAGGCATTTACAAGGCTAGCAAATTAAAACCGCAGTTTGGTCAGTAATATTAAAAAGCCTTGGTGGTTCCGCGAAGCCAACAGCCCCCGATGGAGGCTGAACCAGCAATTCCTTCCTGGGTTTCCACTGGAAAAAGATTAGAAGCACATTAGATATAATATACCCATATGCTTTGTTTTGCCTGCTTTTTGTTTCGCCTTTTAAGAAAAGAAGAGCGAGATAGAAACTTCCCCTCCAGAATATTAAAAGTAACAAATTTTTAAAAATTATTAACAAACACTAACCTCAGATCATTAGCCAACCTGGCAACAGACCAGAGAAAATTTATAGCCGACGTGCAACATCAGCTTTCATCCAGAAATGCTAATTTCAGTAAAATGAATAGTGTGTGGGCTTTTCATACTGCTTTGCATTTGGCTCCTCACAGCCCTGTTTAAAGCCTGGGAACCGGCCATATAGTTAAACTGCACAGATGTTCAACAATCTGTACTTGTGTTAATTACCCTAATGTGAGCAGAAACTCAACAGATCCCTGCTAATGAAGGAGAAAGTTTTCCAGTGTGACTACCGTATGTTTCATTGTCACTGTATTACCAAGCTTCTCCCCCTCCTTCCTCTGCCCCCCCAGCTCCTATTCTCTCCAGCTCCTTTGCATTCACATCACCCTCCTACCTCAGCGTGCATGAATTGGACCAACTAATGACTGTGTATTCGCAACATGGCAGACACCATTAGGCTGATCGGAGGTGCGGCTGCTGAATTTTAACAGGCAATTTTAAACAAGGTAAGAAAAACAGATTCATCATGCTCCTGATTCTCTCATTCCCACCCATCTGCCATATTCTGCCCTTGCCACAGCTCAAAAACACTCGCGAAGTGCAAATACACTTCCCCCTCTATAAACCCCAGCAGCGTACAAAGCAATGCAAATAGATGTTGCTGGGCAATTACTGGAGATGGGAGGCGGGTGCATCCCGGAAGACAGACTAAGGAGAGGGCTGAGGCAGGGCTGGAGGGGGTCCTGGGGGGGAGCATGCTCCTCCTGACCCTGGCTGCTGCTCCCCGATGGAGAATGGCGAGCCGCTGAGCTCCACTGTGGGAACCAGGAGCACAGCAAGCTGTATGTTCAGCCGCGACAGGAGGCAAGACGGGGCTGCTGAAGGGCACGATAGGAAAGAGCAAGGCAACGCTCAAGTGATCAGTGCTGCCAGCAGCGATGAACCAACACTGCTGCACAACTTAACCCGGCATTAAAACATACTCGACCTCTGAAAAGCTGCTTCTCCCACCGAGGGTCTCGCTTTCTCTTCCAGCGCCACTCAGCCCACTCCCCGCTGCCAATCATCGCCCCAGCCACTGCTCCCACAGCGCTCTGCTGGGCAAGCAGAACGCGGAGGGGGCTGATGAGGGCAACTGACTCTCACCCCATTAAGCCCCGGGTGACCCCTGAGTGATACCAGCCCTGGCCTAAGCCAGAGTTCACATCTCCCAGGTGCCACCCCTTCACAGTCAGGCCAGTTTTCACCAGCAAATTGTATTACAACGACCCTCATGGGAACAACTGTACTGGCCGTGATCGACTTGACTGGCAGACTCCCCCCGACAGAGGAAGAGGGGGGGGAAACAGCCAACTTTGCTCATTTATTGCATCCATCCTGCTAGCTCGGCCTCCATTGTTGTCCACAGAGCCAACAACTTGCAGACTCAGAGATGGAGTAGTGGTGGCCAATGGCAGGCAACTTGGCCACGCTGCCACCCACGCTGTCCCACAGCCCCGCACAGGGCACTCACTTCCAGCTCCCCACCCGCAATAGCCTGAGTCCCCTCTCAAAAAACCTTCTTCTTCATGACTTAAGAGACAGGGGAGAAACGTCACACAAGAAGGTGGGAAGGGGACCTGGCATAACCCAGAAAGAGTTGAGAATTATTTAGAGAGCACTTGGCTCTTTTCTCCTACCTCTTCATCATTAGTACTGGAAGCAACACAGCTGTCTAATGGCAACTTCAGGCACCCATGGGCCAGTGAAGCGACATTTTCCACACTTAAATAACACTGAGCTGATTTAATTACTGCACTTAATAGTAACAAAAGATGTCTCAATTTTATCTTCAAACAGCCCTGCAAGATCAAAACACAGCTGGCTGGATAACAAGATGGCCTAGGCCAGCAAACAAGTAGGTCCAATTTGTTGAAGAGCCGCATCCACTCCTCAGTATGAAAGGCCAAGGAACACTTGTGTGTCAAATGAATCAAAGAAAGAAGCACTCCCGTCGCCCCCTTCCCTCCCCACCCGACTTCTGCTATATAGGGGAAAAAAA
>VYZM01010234.1:1269691-1281709 GCA_013398915.1 Dromas ardeola
AAACCCAAAGCTTTTTCAGGCAGAAACTGATTCCACACCCCCCCCCCCCACCCCCGAGTCTGCACTGTGGTTAGCAAAATGACATTTAGCCCATAACTAGAGTGCATAGGCATGACTGGAATACAAATAATAAATAATATTTTTAAAACTGTTCCTACAGTGAAAAAAGCCAATTTCAAAACATAAAAACTGTTTGAAGCAAAAGTTTCATTTTTCTGCCTCGTAAAGTAGTTCCAAAACAAATATATAAAAATAAAGGTCCGGAGGAAATCTTTTTTCAAGGGTAATTTCACTGAAATCAATATTAAATCTCAAAACATTTAATGGAAATAACATCTTCAGTGACAGAACTGTTTTGACCGCACTTTTTAATCCAGCCATGCCAGTCTGCCATTTTTATTTATCTGCCTCATAATTCATCTTGGCCATCCTGAAACTAATCTTTCTGGGGTTAAAAGGGATCCAAAAACTGCAATAGGTTAGAACTTCTCCCAGTAACATCTTCTAGAAGATGCCTCTGTATCTTGGCGGTCTCATTTACCACGCCGGTATTTAGCAGGCAGGAAGGAGCTGAACAGACCTCTACAAAGACCACCGATTTCTTGCTTTTGCAGCCTCTGTTTTCCAGTGAAGAACCCATTTCCACCCACAGCTACAGTTACATCAGCTACACAGGTTCACCAGTAGTTTTCCAATTTCCTAGAGTTTTGGCCCAAGCACGCATTTCATCTGTTCTCCTTATCCCATCCAGCCATATTCACTGTCAAGAGAGCTCAGGTGATTGATTACAGCCTGCCTGAATTCAAAGTAGTCAAATTAGACACTAATGTTGTGCTTAATGCGCTCGCACAAACAAGGTCGTTGGTTGCATCAAGACTAATAGGAGATGACACACACTGGGACTGCACGGCCCAGGGGACTGGTAACAGGATGAAAAGTCTTCAGTTTATAGCTACTAGTTCAAAATCAAGGCCAACCCTACAGACACCCCATCCCTCTACAGGCTGCTCATCAGCTCACCCGAGACCCACCCACAGCACAAACCCAGGGCAGAGGCACTCGGTCCTCCACAACCTCAGCACAGAGGCACTGCTATTGCCTCGACTGCAGCCAAATTCTGATCACTGTCAAGATTAACTACCCTCCAAATTACATTTGTCCTCCCTTTCGAGGTGAGCTAACAAAAATCAATAAGCAGTGCTGAATTTAGGAGATGGTGTAAAATACCAGAAAAGAAATATAAACAGTCTTAGGAAGCCCATGGTGCCATCGGAAAGGTGAAACCACATTCATCTTGGAAATTTATCAGCTAATTCATCTGTGTGGGAATTAAAATGGGACCATGATACTCCGCAAGAAAGAGAGAGTTGGAAGAGTGAAAGGTATTGGGTTCCTCCAGCAGGAACCTGTAGCTCTGCTTGGAAAGCTAGAGCCCAGCAGGGTGAAATACCCATTACCAGCCAACCTGAGGGCATGTGGATGGAGAGAAGATCAATGAAGCAAAGTAAACCAACATTTTCTACGGATAAGAGAGGGTGCTACAAACGATAACACGAAATACTCAGAATTGGTTTCCAAGACCATCTCTATGCACTGTTTCAAGGATCTGAGGTTATGTCTCCTGGCTGCCACCAAGGCCCTAGCTAAGTGCTTTTCGTTGGCTAACCCTGAAAATAAAATTGTTTTATTTATAATAACAGCAAGTTCCTATTGAGAAGCTCCAGCAACAACTGTGTCTGGTTGTAATTTTATACCTGTTTTCCATGGCAGAACCCCTTGGCTCTCAGGAAACCACAGGGTATTAACTGTATCCCAGAGAAACAGGCAGATCCAGAACACGTCTTCTGCCGCGGTGGATGGGCAGCTGCTCCCAACTGCTGCCCTCTTCACTTCCAAACCCCAAACACTCAGAAAGACTTGCTTTTAGGGTATGATTTTACTAATGAATATTGGAGATAAAAGGCTGAAAAAACAAGCTGTGTCCTGAGGAGGTGTGAATAATCCCACCTGTGGCTGTCCCAGGCGCGCTCTCCTCCACCCTGCCTTTGAGCATTAAAACGAGAAACCTGAATGACCTGGTCGTGTTGTTGCATGACATGGCACAAGACTTTGTCTTCCTTGATCCAAGAGGTAAAAAAAATTCAGGTCTTGAAACTGAAAATAATTAAGACTTAGTATCAGCCAGGACGGCAACTGGATCTCAGAAGCCTGTTTCCCTCTGAATTTCTCCTTGCTGCTGTGACGTGCTCACACTGAAAATTTTCCCTTGAGCAACTGCCTGACTAAAATACAGCACACCCTTACCATAAAGCCCTTTGTTAAAACATCTTTGCCATAAAGCTGCAAAACCCTGGCTCCCAAGTACATTAAATCCTTATAAACCTGCCTTCATTTTAACCGCGCAGTATTTCAAGACACAAAGCGCTTCTTCCGAGAGATAGCACTTTAATGAGGAAAGGGGCAAAATATATAAACCAAACCTCATTATGGCATAATTTCTAGGAGACAAGCATGCTGTTATAAAAAGAAGCCATGGCAATTGCATTTCACATGGCTTGAAGATTTAATACTTTTAAAGAGCCACTGCTACTTTCAGCCATTGGTGGTGTGTTGCTTCGAACATAACAGTAAGCAACCAGAATTATGGGTCCACTGTCAGATATATATTTTATATTCCGTAAATTGTTGCAAATGGTGGATTCAGCTCTACTGCATGATCACAAAACATAACTTGGATTGGACAGTAAGGGACCGACTACGAGTTACTATGTATACTTTTACCTTTAAACCCCTGCATTCTTCAAGGGTGTTGCTTTAAACACGATGATGTAGCATGGACACGGTAAATTACCCAAACCAGATCCAATTCATACTGGATTGAGAGCGCTTATAACGATACAGCTTGTTCGCATGTTAACAATGAAGTCAAAGAAACCCAACAAAAACCACACTACAAAAAAAATCTAGGGTACTGGCAGACAGATGAAAGTGATGGATATAACGCCGTTTAATACCACCTGTCAGATAAACCAGGGTAACTGGCACATCAAAGGGGCTGCAACTGGTTTCCAAAAAGGAGAATACTCAGTTTTTTTAAAACCCCGAAACTCAGTTGCTTTCTACAAAATGTCAAATGGAACAACTTCCCCCCACCAAACTAGAAAAATGTTACTGGAAAAAACTGTTCTCCCAAAGAACAAACTATCTATCTATGAAAGGAGCATCCTGAATTACATTGGTCTGGAAGAGTTTTAAATGTAATCTAATAAAAAAGCCATTATTGATTACAGTTCTTCCACATTAGTCTTCCAGCTGTTACTTCTGAAATGAAAACTTAGCAATGATTAGGTATTTACTAAAATCAGTAGAGAAAAATAGTGAAAAAAAGATAAGCGTAAAGGTTACCAGAGAGACAACATACTTCTTTTTTTTGGGGAGAGGGAAGCAAAGCAAATAAAAAACCCCCCAAGCCCCCAAAATAACCCCACCCCAAACCCAACAACAGCAGGAGGAATGCACTTCGCAGCAGCTTTGACTTGAAGCACATGTAACATTGACTGATGGATACTGAAAGTGGAGACACCAGTGGAAAATTAAACCCAACCAAGCACCAAAACTGGGACAGGTTTTTTTTGTGCTTCTTGGTGCTATTTTAGAAAATTATGCAAGAAGGGTCAGAATTTCAGCAAATGACGATTTTAGTTACTGTCACAGATCCGAGTCAATAGCAGGGTAAAAAGCTGACATGTAACTGATGCCTATAACCTGGTTCGGATAAGCATTTCCTCTTATCTCTGCTGTAGCTCATAATGAATGAGGTTCTGGACTGAAGGGTGCTCGTTCTCCCGGATTACCACAAGGTTCAACAGTCACTACACAGCTATGGTGACGGAGTAGCACTTCTGACTGCAGTTCTCAGAAAGGACATCTGAAGAGAACATGATACACCAAACCTTTTTCTAAATACAAAATCAATAGCCTTGCCCCTGGGTTCTGTTTCTGAGGTACTTTTACAGTTGTCATTTCTAGTGATGTGAATCTTCCTTCCACGCTTAGAGGAAAAGGATAACAGGTTCTTTCCTCACCATCCTCACTCCCTTGTAAGTCACAAAAGACTTTTCCAGCTCTTATCAACCTTGCCACAGGAGAAGACAGCAGGCTGGACAAGTCTGAGTCAGCATGTCAGCACACAAATTCTCACGGGATGTCTGGCATTAAGGTAACCCAACCTAGCACATGCCTTTCCTGACTCAACTTTAACATTTTTCTGCTTGGCTGTGCAACTAAACCTCAAGGAAGAAGATAACTGCAAGCAAGTGCACGTGCTACTTTTGTTTTACAACCTTCCCATTTCCTCCCTTAGCAACAGAGGGTTTGGGGTGCTAAAAATGAGAAGCCGTATCACAAAGGTGTCATGAGACCCTGAGCTAACAGGTTAGCTGACATGGAACTGTTAACAGTGAATTGGCTTGGAGACAGTGGAAAAAAAAAAAAAAGAAAAAAAAAAAAGAAGACAGAGTGAGAGAGACAGAGACAGCAACCAATTCAGCTGCAAGAAATCAAGCTAAATCAGTCCCAAGTGCCCATGTTGGAGAGACTTGATCTCATACCTTGCTTGTTATCAAGGCACTCCTGATACGAGTCAGCTCCAGTTCCGTTGCGGTCTACAGACAAAACAAAAAGTTTCATTCATATCAAACATAAATATTAGAAACTTCTCAAATGGCAGCCTTGCTGGAGCAACATGTTATGTGCAAATAGCGCTAGTTCTTTAGGAGGCCACGCTGGTTCACTGACATAAACTGTGACTTGTCACGAACAAGCTGCAATAAAGTGACACCAACCCGCTATGAGGAATTTCTCTTTGTCCTGGGCAGTCGGTGCAGGCGCTTTCCTCCCAGCCCTGCCCATGGTGCAGGCACAGGGGAGGCAATCACAGAGGAGCTGCTCTAAATAAGGTCTTTAAGCATATGGAAGATGGAATACTTGGAGTTAAATCTGTCATTACAATGTCCTCTGTAGCCCCTCACTGGGTTAAACCAGCAGATCCTGAACCACGGTCTGGAATAAGACCTCTCTGTGGCTTGTGGTGCTGCTACGTTGTATTAAAGACAACTGAAAATATAAGACCAGACTTTCCAAATATTACTCTTCCACAGAAGCAATGTTACTGTAGTTAGTACTAGGGTTATTTGATCCAGCAGCAGGAGAGAAGTCGGTCTATGCCATGAAAACAGGGGAGAAGCTGAGACTCCTGTACTCGCGCGTGCCCCACACGAGGAAGAAACCAGACAGGTCCCAGATACGGGTATGGTCACACATGCGGCATTTCACAGCCAGCACAGATATTGCCTAACAAACTCCTTCCTCTGCATTAGAGGTTCAACTAGATCATATCGGCCGTGTGTAAAAATGGATTAAGCTGTAGGTTAGCAGAATCAGGTTACAACATGGCTCAGACCTCAGAAACAAATCAAAGAATGCTCCAGCATGGCTTCTCCTCCTGCTTCACAATCCAGATCAACCACAAAAAAAGTCTGGATGGTCCTTGAGAAAAGATACTAAATACATCTGTAAATCCTGGATAAAGTAATGCTCTTTCAGCAGCTTACATGCACCTTACAGACTGTGCTAAGTACGAGGAATAAAGCAGCTGAGCCCAGGTGACAGGTGTTTGCACACACAAAGGGTCCTCAAAAAGTGACCATTTCGTACATCACACACATAGGAATGCACGTGGTGCTAAAATCAGTTGTGGAACTACCGAAGCACTCGATCAGGTCACCCATGGCACAGAACTCCTACCACACCAACTCCAGAGGCATTGGAGACGGTTCCTTTGCTAGAATAGTTTTATCTGGATGGTGACCACAACTAACAAAAAAGCCACCACTGTGGCACTGGGAGTCAGCACCCCACTAGGCTGAACTGGGTGGACAAGCTATCCCGTAACAGTATTTCAGCTTCACCACCAAGAGAACCAGCACAACAGCAGCAGATTAAGTTCTTTCTAAAGATGTTCATCGGGGCCAAAAGATAGAAATACTGTTCACAACAGAAGAGAGACACTGTTGAGAACCCTCCCACACAGGCACCTCCAAAAAGTGACTGGCCCCCGAATACGATGGCTTTCTGGTATTTCTCACGTGTGGCAAACACATTCCCACACAGACTGCCCTTCCACCTTTGCTCAGCCAACCGCTGGCGGTGGCTCCTCAAACGTAGGAAGAGATCCAGATCAGAGTTAAAAGGCTTCACATTCAGCAGTAGCGTTTAATGAACAAAGAAGCAAAAATGGAAGTTGCCCCACCGTTAGTGTTGTGTAAATCCCAGATAATAGATCTTCTCCCTAATCCTAATGAGGCCTTCCTATTAAAATCTCTATTAGCTTTCAGCTCTGCAGATTGCCCAAAGGCTCATCAGTTTCCCTATCTCTCAGTACCAAGATCTGCTTTAACTTTTACAAATAGCTCTAAGATATTTCTCAGCTTATCAGCATTGCCAAGCAGCCTGTCTTATCATTACTATTGCAGATAAAATAAATGAGCTCAGGATGATATGAATAATGGCATTTTCTGTAGGCTGGTTTCCCATTACATTTTCAACAGATTGTAGATTTAAACTTCAGCACAAAAGAAAAAAAATAAAAAAGCGGCAGAGGGGGAAGGGTGGCTTTTATTTTTTCCCCTGCCCATTTACCTTCACTGTCTCAGAGCGCAGGCTACATTTTTAAGCTCACCTGATGTGAGCTAGTAATTAATTTTGAAAGGGAACAGAAACACCTCGGCTCTGCTTTCTCTGAAGACCAAAAGCACAGTTACTTCTGGGATGTTTTTTCAGCTGCATTTGTTGGAGAGAGGCGAGGGCTAAATTGCGCTCTGCCTAATGAAGCCATCTTCATTAGTTTGCTCCTTTCCCTAGCAGACTAGGAATTCCAGTCAGATTGGGAATTGAAATCATGAAAAGCAACAGAACCGCATGTGAATGAAACGCCGGGGCTGCGGAGGTCTCTGGGCTGAGCGTGCGGCAGGGCTGCGGCACAGAGCGGGCTCCGGGGCGCACGGCGGCGGAGGGAGGCGAAGCCTTCGCGGGAGGGGAGGACGTCGAGAGACGAAGCCAGCTCTCCCTCGTCCTGACAGCGAGCAGGGAGGTCACGTTCTGGCAACCATTTTCTGCCCGGTCCCTGCAGCAATGGCTACAGGGTTAAACGCTCTCCCGCTCCCCGAATCCCGAGCCCTGCCACTGTATCAAGGTTATCTATTATTGGCAGTGACAGGTGAAAATTAATCTCCTAATTATTTCTTGCTGCGTAATCTGCACTGAAGAAGTAACATAAAAGGATTACAGTACACCCTCTACGGAAGGCTTTGCTAGAGAGCCAATCATCCAGGGAGATAGAAGGTATGTGGCAAAGAGATATTTCTGACGGATTTCCAACCATTTTGAAGGCAGACTATACTATAACTTTATAACCTACAGCTTTGGAGTAAGGATCTGCTTGAAAGTATCTTAATACCCTAAACGCTTTTTATTGTTGATTATTCCATGGAAAAATCCCCAAGATTTATTCCCATTATGTCCTTTGGTATAGCAGTTACTGCAGAAACAGCATCCACATACAGATGTTCTTTACACCCCACAGAAACATTATGGCAAACAACATACCCAGCTTGCTTTAACTCATATTAAAAATCTTGCAGCTACCTTCCACAGCAATTTAACTGTAACATTTTTTCCACAAGAACATAAGCTAGACCGACTACTTTCAAAATTAAAAATATTTTCTTTTAAAAAAATCTCATTTTGTAAGCAAGCTAGGAATATCTTTGGTAACAGCATAAACAGACACCTTGAAATGCCGTGTTTGTGTAAACTCCAACTCTTCTCCTACCCCCCACCAGAAAGTAAGGTTTATTTTTATAATATTAAAGACGACACATTTTATTTATCCTTAACCCTTTCAGTGCGGCCATATAAGGTACAAATTGATCTTTTGGAGAACCTATTTTTCTGTATCTGTGTCAACAACACCATCCTAGTTTAAGTTTACAAGAACCAACGATCACAGGTTGTCATTGTTACCACATAAAATGACATTAGCTGCCTTGAGAGATGTTCTCATGCTAAACCGTGCTGGGGAGATGGTCAGTGCAGGGGTCACTATCTGTAAAGCTCCGGCGGGGCAGTGGGAGAGGACAGTGAGGAAAATTGCCACCCCAGCATCACCATCTGCAACCAAGTCCCTCCACCAGTATCAGTCACCCATAGTGTCACTTTCTTTGATGGTGACCTTTTCTACAGGGCACAGAAACATCACTAATTCCTGTATGCAAACTCTCAGTGCTTAAATCCAGCACCATTTTCCGCCTTTTTGGAAAACCAAGCCCCGCACAAACTTTGGAAGCAACACACGCCGGTCAGCAGTGAGCGGCCACCATGCTGGTTTGCATTTCCAATGAGCGGGATCTCACAACTGGGTTAGCGTTAGGTGAATCAGAACAGATAACTGACACTAAACCAAGACACAAAATCAAACCATCCAGAAGACACTAAAATTGGGACCTTCCTACGAAACCCAGCCACACCTCACCGACTGCAATGTGCCCCAGCAGCCACACGGTGGCACACAAAATACTACAAAATATTATCAATGAAACGTTGAAATAGGGGCCTGGACTTCAAAACAGCCATTGCACCTTTAACTTCCTAAAAATAGTGATAGCTGTGCAAACCTGCCTCGATTACCAGAGCCACCATCAGGGGTCACTGCGTCCCCTTGGCTGCCAGAATCCGCAGGGACAAAAGCTGGGCTAGCCAGTTGAAAAATTACTAGAATCACCAGCACTCAAGATTTTAAATGAGCAACTCAAATTAGGCAAATTCCCCAGCAGTGACAGAGGTGTTAAGATCGTTCCCCTTTTCCGTCTGCTGGTGTTGACACCTCTGAGCCCGTGCCGGGCACCTCGGCATTCCCTTCCCGGGGGCTCTCTGCTGGCTCCGGACTCCCAGCAGGAAAACCCTGCAGGGCAGGTGTGTGGAACCAGTTTAAGCCAACTGCTACTAAAAAAGTAAGGTTTTATTTAAGTCATTTTCAACAAGTGCTTCCTTCTCCATCTGAAGTCAGCTCCTTAGGATATTACGAGGACTCTGAAAACACGTATCCAGCTACCAAGTCTTACTGACCCCACATCATCACGGATATGCATTTCTGTGTTATTTCATTTTCACCAGTATGAGGCTAAGGTCATTCGTGTTTACACCATTAAAGCTAAAGATTTTCTTCTCCTTAGGACCTATTTTCAAAAGATAAACAGAAATAATTTAACGAAGCCAAGAACAGAACACAAGCCTTTAATGGCTTACCCTTGGTGTTAAATAGGCAAAGAAATTATTCACTAGCATCTCTCATTTTGTGGATGTTTTAATCTTACAGTTCCCTAATCCCTTACATAGCAGTTATGAGAACAAAAGAAATGTGTATAGAGGCAAAGCACCCACCTACTAACACATCAGAACTGCTTTTAACAAGCCTATTTTTCAGTAATATGTTTTGCTTATGGAAATCTGAAGAACAAGTTCCTATCCATAGGCATTTTCCCCAAATGCTCCATCACCAACCTCATTATGCGATACAGGAATTCTCCCAAGGGATATTATGTAATGGCAATCCCTCCCTCCTCTCCCCAAGGAGTATATTTCTCATTACAGCTCCGAGTAATTGATCAGTCTAGGAAATAATTTCGGGTAAAACCATATGTTTCTTTACCTAGTTCAGAATTTCCATCTTTATTCAGAAGGATAAAAGACTGCAAGAAACCCTAAAATTTCCATCTCTGATGCAGAATGCCAATCTTTGCTCAAACATGCTATTAAGCGAGGAGCAACACATTCTTGTACCTGCCTGACTTCAGATCTTGTAAATTCATAAAGTCATTAAAATTAACCAGGTTACATTTCCTATTCCGATGATAGAAATAAGTTTATGACTGAATTTTCTGTAGCGGCTTGAAAAAGACTGCTTTATGTTTAAATATATCCAGACACCACAGTCCCTAGCTATTATGGGTCATTCAACACAAGGATGCTTGGAGCCAAGAAAAAAAGAAAAAAAAAAAAAAAAGAAAAAAAGATTTAAAGCAGAAAATGACATACACATCTGTGCTTTCCAAAAGTACCATACACCACAGGCTGGCTCACTGAAGAATGCAGCCCTTTTCACCGCCACTTTTGTCAACATATCACCCTTAAACATCTTCACAGTTTTTAGCTTAAAAAGCAACAACAGCAAACACTAACATTTGCACCCATTACTTAAAGTTAACACTTCAAATCGCAACATTCTTGCAAAATCAGAGCAAAATAAATACCAACTCCTGCTAAATGTCTGTAGTGTATCACTGGAATTTGAGGCATACTCCAATCCCTTTTTAACTTAAAAATACCAAAGCTACTCGTGACACTGCTATTCGATTTAGCCAGCACAGGCCACAAGGTCCAACAGACGGACTGCATGTCCCGACAGAATAACACGGGGATATATTTTGCTCCTTCATTTGTTCATGAGAACAGACTGCCCCTCTCTGATAAATAAGGCTTAAGGTTTCACTCAGAATAACCCACCTTCCAAATCAAATCGAAAGCTCACTCTGTACAAGCAAAAACTCGGTATCCAACCAAATAAAAGACTGCCTTCCTTGTTGTATAGCCTTAATCTCCTCTCAAAAAGAAAATCAGGCAGCCCAAGCTAGTGCCTTTTGGCTTTAGCAGAGGGCAGTTTTAGGGAACTGTTGTCAGCAGAGAAGAAAATTCTTGAAGAGAGCATTAGAAGTCTGCCACTTGTAGGAAGTTAATGCTGTGTGTATAAATCAAGCAGCTCGTCCTTGTAAGTCTGCATGTGGGGAAAATCGGATTTATACATAAACATAAACCTCTGAAGTAAATTCTGATCAGGGATGACCAGAGATTTAACTCTCTAGAAAGAGAAACGGGAAGACTCTATTTTCCTGTAATACCTTAGCAGCCTTTTCCAGTCGAACGAGGCTTTCTTTTAAGAATTGATAACAAAGTAAATAATTCCAGTTTCTGCAGCACAGGGGAGACCGGTTAAGGACAATCTCCAAGACCCAGAGCAATCATTCAGAACAGTAACTTACATAACAAGAAATTATCTTTATTATAAAATTAGGTTAAAAGGACCTCAGATACTGTAATGTTACAAAAAATCAGGACATGCCTTGAGAAGATTAGCTAGCAAGCAGCCTCCTGAGATAAATGCGCAACTTCAAGAAGATTTTACAAGCCTAAAAACCAGTTTAAATTCTAGAAAGACATACAAGCCTTTCCCATTTAAAAAGGTCCCTCTTCCCTTCCCTCTGCCCTTGCCTTATCCCTGAGCTCTTTTTCCAAACCATCTTTAGTTAACCACTGACCTGGAAACCCTACTTCGACCCCCACCTCCCTTTTTCAAATTTGTCACTTTTAAACACACAAGGTTTAATTTCTTAATTGGATTAAATTTTTCTTCCACGCTAAGCAGAAGGGCGCAGCAGCGGACGCGGGGACAAGGACAACGCCTGGGCAGCCCACCCGCGCCCCGCGTTTCAGGGTGGCCACCGCAATCTGCTCCCCCGGCTCGGGGAGGCAGCCAATTTATTTCTCGGGCCAAAAAAAAAACCACACACACAAAAAAATAAGTAAAAATCCACAAAGACCATTTTAAACTTGCTATTCTTTGTGAGCAGAGGGGCTCTGGGCGGCACCGAAGGAGTTAACCGCCGGCTACAGATTTTTAAGTTTGTTACCGTTTTTAATAGCCAGCGACCCCCGGCAAATCCCATCCTCAGCCGGCACCCCAAAACACCCCGAAAGAGCCGAATCGCCGTATTCTGCTAAAGGGGAGCACCGACAAAGCCGCCCTTCGGCCGGGTCGCGCCGCGACGGTCCCCCGTGGGTGGGAGCAGCCCCGGGGCTGCCGGGGGTGGGGGGGAGGAATCGCCCGGCCCCGCTCTCCGCTGCCCG
>VYZM01010234.1:1292314-1313303 GCA_013398915.1 Dromas ardeola
GCGGGTGTAAAAAAAAAAAAAAAAAAAAAAAGTGACAGGTATAAGACTCAGCTCATATGGATAACTCTAGAAAAAGAGATTTTCTTCCCTGAGTCTACTTTCGGGTTTGCTGCTATCAGTCGAGGATTAGTCAGCCAACATGGCATCTCTGTTGACATACATTTTCTCCCCACAGCTAAGACAGCTTAACTACTTTATACACCAGAATATGCAATGGCTAACCAGATACTTTCAAAGAAGAAAAGTTATCTCCTACTTGTTCATTTATAATTCTGCTTTTAGTATTGAATTGGAATCCACAGACAAAGAAATAAGCACCCAAAGCCCTCTTGCCTGTAAAATATACTCACATGAAAAGCTTGAATTATAGTTAGATAAATAAATGAACAGAAGTAGTTACTTGGCCAGTCTTGCAAGCGCACAGAATCTATTCAAAATCTCGCATATGTTTTCTTCTTCGGCATATACACATTACAAGGATTAAACAGAAAGGGAAACTTACAGCTTTAGACCCACTTTGCGTCTCAATGCCAACTGCAGCACTATCTCCTCTGTAAGGATTACCAAGGCTACACCCCCATGCAGCTGTCAGTCCCTGCGGGCTGTAATTCAGCGATCCTGCTCTCACTCTATCCATCACATTTACACAAATCCCCAAGGTGGACTGCCTTCTAAATGTCTTTACCTTGTGCATTATCCTGGGGCTTAACAATCCAATATTGGTGCAGCCAAGGATAATTACTCTCCATTGATGATAAAACACCCTGAATCCTGTCAGGCATGGCAATTTGCATCTTACAGTGCTGAGGATCAATAGATACAACAAAGGAGTGAAACCTGATTAGATACTGCTGCCTCTCAATGGAAAGGGAAGAGCTGATTGTTTTGCAGGGTTGAAGTCCTGGTTAAAAGGGGAACGGAGGTTTCCCATTACGACACAGTCCCCAAACCTGCTGTTCACCTGGAAACTGCTGCGGGGAGTCCGAGACTTAAGGAGAAAGTAGGTGAACAAGCAACCAGCTCTTACAGACAACTGGTAACGAAGGAGTGTTATTTACTTGTGCCAGCGTGGCTTGTACAGTATCACCGTAACCCAAGAGAATACAGCAGACGTGAATTGTCTGGAGCTCTGAGAGGTTCTACTTTTTCCCCAGGTTTATAGATTTACAGTATAAAGAGGTCAAGTAACTAGTTCACAATCACACGCTGCTTCACTATCGTGCCTGGAAGTCGGCTAGTGGCTCTCTGAATCCATCTATTTCTGAAGCATCCTCTACGAGCGTGGGCCCAGCAAAGAGCTCCTGCCCTGCCGAGGCAGCAGAAATGTCATATATATTTAAAATAAGGGACTGCAGGATTTTTTCAACCACAACTAACCAGGTAAGCAGATGTATGAAGGTGGAGGTGGAATAAAGAATTATCCCAACCCATTTGACAGTCTTCTAGCATTAATCTAACACCGAATCTGATCGAAGATAAGAAGAGCAGTGGGTGAACTTCGGTTCCCACATTTAATCTAGAGAGACATCACAAGCTTCCGCCTCTTCAAGTCTTTATTTGGAGGCCAGTAACACATTGACAGAAAACCATGGTTTGGCTGACAGCACTGCTGGGCTTCAGGCAGGGAACGCATTCCCATTTGGATGTGATTCTCCACCGCTGACACTCCCTGGGCTCAGCTGTGCCCATCTCCCACAGCACGCCCAGATTAGTGATACCAAAGCTCAGCCCTGGGCTGCAGACCAAGAGCTCCCAGAATGGATGTAGCTAACTGTGTTAAATCTGGATTTTTATTTGGTTTCTGGTGGCAGAACTACATTAAGCAGGGATTGCATCTTTCCATGCTCTTGCCAGACTGAAAGAAATGCAGACTTTTCTTCCAGGGAAATTAGTGAGGAAAAAGCTGAATTTGGGGGATTCCCACGCATGTGAAGGACATTTTAAAAAAAGCCCCAAAATATAAATGATGCAGAAAATAAAACAACATCAAGAAAAGAGCTGGGCGCATCTTTTCAGAATGTGTGCTCTGAGCCTGATGAAGAAGGGCTCAAAGCAAGAGAGGAGGAAAGCAGAGTACGAGAAAAACTCTTCAGAAACCAGCTGGGAATAGTCTGTTCTTATCAAAACACGTTGCTGACACAGACCTGTCACGGAGCCAACATCTGCTCCCAACTCGTGGAGTCAGTCCGAGGCATGCTGAGCGTCTATTGCACTCAGACACAGGAACACCAAGAGTTGACTTGGCACGTTGGACATAAATGAGAAGAGCTTCTGAAAGCACCAGTGAGCTCAAAGGGAAGGAAACTTGCTCCTTTGATGGAAAAACTTTTTATTTTGACCTACAGGCAAACTTGCAGATTTTCTCTGTAGAATGGAGTCTCTTCCAACGTGAGAAATGGAAAAAAGAGCCTGATTCTGGACCTCTAACACATATGGAAGCGTCTACTAAAGCCAACAAGGGGTCTGCATATGGCAAGCCTGAAAAACTGAGGCTCATTAACGTTACCGTGTGGGATTATCACTATTTTATAGTCATAAGGATCTGTCTCTTTCATCCTGATGGCTGCTTAGTGTCAGTTGATTCAGGTGCCCCACAAAAACTCCCAAGAGTAAATTTAATATTGGTGAGAAAGACCAACCCTGCATTTAAAATCCTTTGTCTCCTTCACTTCCCCAACAGAGTATAAGCATGCTTCTCACCCTCACCTCCCATTCACCTGAAATCTATCCCAGAATGACTACCTTAAAGGCTTTCACTCCCTTTGCCTGCTTCAATCCCCAGCAGTTTTGGGTACCAGAGAGGATTTTCAAACAGTCTGAGACACCACAACTACAGGAGAGATGGCAACTATCCCACCTAGGGCGAGACACCAAATAATATCTGTTGGATTCTCCCCTGAGCATCCAGCTCCTGGCACCGCCTGCGCCTCTGCAGCGGCACTCCGAATCTATCCTGCGTCGTGGGAACCCATCACTCATCATGAAGAAAGGGACATTATTATGGCTTTCCATCTGTCAGTACAAAGTGAAATGTAACTTTGTATTGGGCTCTCCACTCTGCACTCAGGCATGGAAGATTTAGAGCTTGCTGCGCTCTATTTGAAATGGGAAATTGGAGTGGAGCTGCTGAGTCATGAGAACAGGGGCCAGTATCGCCAGCCGTTTCTCCCTGGGGAAAACCACTAATCCCCTCTGATGCACCTGGGTGCGATTGATTCCTCAGGATTCCCACACACTCACACCATCTCAGACTGTCAGAGGTGCATTGATTTGTTCGGCAGTGGAGAACAGAATGGATATAATGGAGGTGATTTTTAAGGTGATGATTGCTATGGGTGGGTGAAGATAAAACTGTATTAAATAAGCAGCCATTAGAACTTAAAACTGAGCAGCTCAGCCGCCCGCTCCTGCCCTCTGAAAGGAGGATGGTAACAGTGTCACATGCATCTCACACAGGTGAGCAGGTGCGTAATGAATTCACAGGGTGTAATAAACCTGGTGGAAACTGGCTGAAAATAGACTTGTGGTAATAATGCATCCTCTTGCAACGCAGTGCACTCAAGGACATTGTCCTCATCAAAATGACATTATGTACGGCAGAAGAAAACAGAAGGGGAGCATAAACGTAGGGACCTCATAAACAGCCACGACCAAGTCCCGGACAAGAGCATCCTGTTAAAGACAATGATGCTGAACCCTTGAAAACAAATGCAAATTAGCAAAACTGCAATCAGAGCTTGCCAGGAAAGCTTCTGGTCATCGTTAACTGTTCTGCACAATTGGAAGGGAGAGGAAAAAGGTGAGCATAAAGACCTATTTCCCTATCATTTCATCACATCACTCTTCATATAAGCACCCTGCTGACCAGCCTTCTCCCAGAACTTCTGAGCGATTAGCACCATGCTGTTTCTTACTGTGAATGCGAACAAGAGTAGCACAAAGCTATCAGCAGGGACTTCAGTGATCAGAAACTGCTCAGCCAATTTTCACTATCATTTTTTCTATGTCAAACAAATGCCTATTGTCACCGGGCCTGCTCCTGTGGCATGTTGAGAGCTTCTGCAAATTGCAGAGACCCCTGTCTCTGATTTTAAATCCCTAAAACGTTAGCTCTCGCCTTATAGACTAACAGATGAGCAAAGGACAGGGAGCCAGGAGCCGCTGGTGGTAATTCTGGCTATTGATGTGCAGCGCAAGTATCTTGGGTACCCTGCTCCTGCCTCAACATTCCTGCCTGGAGAATAGGGATGGAAAATAGCAGTATCTCCCCTGCCATGAGGCAAAGGCAACCTAAGGCTTTTTTAAGACGCAAAGTGCTAATTGCTAGTACGCAAACTGCAGGTCTTGGCACTGGAATTAGAAGTAGCAAAACTATGCAAGCTACTGTTGCAGTCACCGAATGTAACTGCAACAGAGACTTCACCCTTAAAAAAAAAAAGGAGGGCGGGATTTTATCCATCTGCTTCATAGAAAGGTTTCACTTCACCTGCAAAACACTGTGCCACTACCAACAAATTTTCTCCTTGAATGGAAACCTAGTCTGCCTGCAGTGTCTGACTCCGCAGTGAAGCCATGATCCTGTACTTAGGAGATCACCATCAGCTACGATGGAAATGTCACGCATCAACGTGATGTCATCATTCAGCCCTATGACTCTGGCGGAGATGGAAAGGGGAGCAGATGGGCTATGAAGTGTATAACCCTGATTTAATGTCATTAATGCTATTTGATAATTAGCAGAGGTGTTAGAGGCCTTACAGAAAAACAAGGGAAAGAGAAACGGATTTGGACAAAGACAGGATGTATTTTAGAGCTTCCTCCAGCCTGCAGATTTCTTTTCAACACCACATATATTGCATTTTTTCTTTAAGCAGCCTCTGTAGGGGCCAGAGCATTGTATACCAAGAAGAATGGTCAAACACAATTTTAATGTATCTAGTAAGGCAGAGTGCAATACTTATATATATCAGAACAAGCAATGTGCCAAAGTGCCTGATGATAAGGAAGAAATGTGTCCTCGATCAAGAAAAAACAGTTTAATGCGCACACTGGGAGCAGAGTATTACACAGATACCGCTTTCTCCTGGCCATGTGAATTAAAGGAACCCCTGCTGGTAACTGAGATTCTTTGCAGACAATCAGACCAGAAGCAAAATGTTATAAATTCTTAAGGTACTGTACAACGTGAGATACATCCTCACATTTTATACAAAACCGAGAAGGGAAAGATACCATGTAAGCATCTGAACTCCCATACAACAAATGCCATTTCAAGCATCATTTATTATGCTGCCTTTCACAGACTTTTACAATCCTCAATATGGTTAGCAATTCCAGCTGACTCGTAAAGCGGTTTTAAAATTCATCACTGAAAAGAATGTTTATCTCTGTGTTTTCTCCAGTTCGGGAGTAAAATTAGACTCTTAAAAACCTGGGGATGGTGTGTCTTTAATTTTGTTTAGAACAGAAAATAACTGCGATATGAAAGGTTTAATGAGGTTAGAAATCTAAAAGGAAATGGAGTGGGAATAGATTATCAAGAGAAATAAAGCCAACCGCTGGAGAGTACACTAATATTAAATATTAGGTTTCTAAACCAAATATATATAATCCATTTAGGGACTTAATGGTGGTTCTCAGAAGCACATTTATCTACAGCTTATGGTTCAACAACCAATATTATAACTCCATTTGTCATTGTTAGGCGAGGGGAATGGATGTCAGGGAGGCGAGGGTCAGCAGATGAGGAGGAGCTCGGAGGAGACTCAGCCACTGCACGTTACAGACGGCACATGGAGGGGAAGAGCTCGCCTGCAGATTCCTGGCTCCACGCTGAAGATCTGTTGGCTGCCCTGAAAACGCCTTCTTATGAAAATACTCCTTTTTTCGTTTTCCTCACAAAGAACAAAGAAAACATATTCAAGCAGAGATTTGCCTCAAATTAGGCTTTATACCCATTTTTCATTCAGCAAGATACTTATACATGTGCCTAACTAAACGTGGGATTACGCACTTGATTAAAATTAGCGACATGCTTAAACTACTTGATGAATTGGGTCATTAGATACCTAAGTCAATATGAGATAAGGAGCTCTGGAAATCAAGACAAATTGAAAACTCAAAAATGGATTTTGGTACTTAGCTTTTGGCACCTACATTAACAAATCTACAGAATAGGCAAAGATTTAACTAAATCTCTTGATATTAACACTTAAAACGAGATCCCTGCTTTGGAAACATCTGCTTTCTTTCTGGCTCTCCCGGGACACTGGGGCAGTGAGATGACCAGCTGCGGGACAGCTCTGCCCTCTGCAACTCCACTTGTCCTCAAGTAGCCCCTGAAGCTGCAGAAAAAACTTCCACAATGAAGAGATAAGAGACTAGGAGTCAGAACATTTAAGAAAAAGCTATGGAAAGATGCATGGGTTTTCCCACTTCTATTTTAGAAAAAGCCAAAAGAGCCCCATGTGGAGATACCAGCTACCTGGCAATACGAAGGGAGAACCGCTGGATGAACGACGATTCCTTACAGCTTTTACCAGGGTTTCCCAGTTAACCCCTCTGTACCACCATAAAAGCAGGGTGAGGTGTATAAGCAGAGGTAATTTTTTTTTATAAGCAGAGGTAATTTTTTTTATTACACTAAATAGTTGGATAAAAAACACAAATGCCAAGCGCACCAATCCTTTCTGAAGAAGCCTCTGTGGTGGCCTTTTTGAAAGGGCTGTGTGCCAGAAAGCCTGTTGTTTTGCCCCAGTTCCATCTGCTGGTCAAACACCAGGCACCCTCTCCCTCCCTCCGCATCCTGCCTTGCTGCATCCCGCCAGTGAAGGAGGAGGCTGATGTTCCGTTTCACACTTGGGATCGCTGTGTTATTTTGGTTATTCATTGTGTTTTCCCTGTCTTTTCCTTTTTGAAAGGACGCCTGCTGTCAGGGACCCACCACTTCCAAGCAAGTGCTCAGCCTGCCAGCTCCAGGCTCCCGGCTGCAGCCAGCAGCTCGCTGAGGACTCCCAGGCGTCCTCCTTTCTGCTGGCGCGGGAGGGGAGGGAAGCTGAGCTGGGAGGATGACACAGTAGGAAACAGAAGTGTGCTCCTTTCTCTTGAAAGGCTCCAAATCTGCTCCCTCTCCAGCCCCAAAGTACTTCTTGGGCCAATTCTTGATTGACTGAAATCTTGAAATGTCACCAAGAACTGGAGCAAGCCAATCCAACGTGCTTGTTTGAAATGGTCAAAATGAAATAAAACATACTCCACTACAACTAATGCTTGGCTAATTCCAGCACAAATGCTTTTTGCTATCGATGAAATTTTGAGGAAACTCAGGGACTTCAGTTAGCGCCGTATGTTGGCAATCACTCTGCTCCTAGGCGGGGCATTAGTGGGTTTTTACTACTAACACCATCAATAACAGCAAACTGAATTAGTTGTAAGAGTCACAAATCCATCCTCTGAGTGGTACGACCAAATTCTTTCACATAATTTGCCTGAGTGACAGAAAAATATGTTGCTAGCATAAAAAAAGTCTGGAGACTTAAAATGCTTTTAATTCTGCAAAAAAAATAGTGGAAAGCTTCTTCTTGACTTCAGAGAGCTTTGAATCAAGACCCCACTTCAGAAAAGTGCTTAATCTTGACGTTTAACCTGAATTGAAAACAATTTTGCTGAATGAAACCTGTAAACCTTTTTTTTACAGCAAACACAAGGAAGCAGTTTTTCCACATGACCTGTCATTAAATTGTGGAATTCACTACCACAGGATGTTGCAGAGGCCAAAAATATAAATGAGTTCAAAAAAAGATTAGACAAATTCACGGGGGATAAGTCCACCAGTGGCAATTACACACAATGGTCTGGATACGACCTCTGGCTCAGGAAGTTCCTAAAGTGCCGATTGCCAGACATGGGGAGGATAAGGGTTCACCCTGGACAATCCTGTTCCTTATATTCCTTCCTGAGCATCTCCTGTTGACCACTGATGGAGCAGGGATTTCTGTGCTAGGGAAACTGTCCCCATGTGCTAATTCCTATGCTCTTCACAACATTTGGATCTGAACAAAGTTCTAACATTTGTTGCAAAGCAGAAAATCTGGTAACATGCAGAATGCGGCTATTTTTTTCACATCTTGAAAAGTCTTCCATGATTCTCAATAAAAACCAAGCTTTACTAATCATTTCAATGACAAGGTGTCTCGGACTTCTTGCCACGCCGGTTTAAAAAGGAGATCCAAAGAATATATTAAACATAACAGAATAAATTCTTTATTCCTATTGGTATCGTGCAGCTGTACTATTATTGGTTTATTCTTTCTATCAAATTCTGGTGAAACAGCTGAACATATTCAGCAGAATTTCTTTACTCATATTCCTTTAAGTAATTTAAACAACGCTGTGTCTGAATGTCTAGCACAGGTAGAATTATTACGGCGTTGTGTGCAGGAGTAGTTTGCTTCAATGGGTGCAGAGGCACAAGGACATAACTCTGAGGTCTAGAGCTCCTTCTCGGACTTATTTACAGTGCAATTCTTAAGCCTTATGATTGTTGGTGCTTTTCTTGAAGCCTGTCTCTAACTGTAATTCTGTGAGAATCTTGGTGTTCGATGAAACAGAAAATGATAAATTTCTAGCACTGTGAAGCTTAAAAATGTGATCTAAATGCATTCCCTCATCCCCCAAAGGCTGGGGTAAGGCAGAGAAAAAGACCTCATTTAAAAAACAAGGCTTCCCCCTTAAAAACAAAACCTTTCCTGAGACCCATGATAATCAATCACGTGGGTCAAATCTATTTATTAGACACAACTGAGTCCCAAATCACAAGCACCCAAATGCAGCTTAAATCTCATATGCTGGGTGCCCAAAAATAGCACAAGTTCCTCATTGCATTCTTAGTCTCGTATCTCAATTATAGAGCATGACACAGATTTGGAATTAACCTGTATGAGTTTGTCGCAAGACGTAACAAAAACGTCGTGAACCAAAATCCTTGGTTAGCCATTAACCAGAGACATCTAATTAATTAAATAGCCTAATTCACAATAACATCCTGGCTATGTACAAATTTCCACTGGTTTAAAAAACAATTTTGCTAGCGTGTGGTAAAACTTACATCAGTTGTTTCAAATTCAATTTGATTTAAGCCTAGTCAAATATAAATTAAGATCAAGACAAATCTATTTAATCCTGTTTTAAAAAGAGAGAAGAATGTCCATGCTGGGTTTTGCATAGTTTGAGCTCAATGATTTAAATCATGTCCTTAGTTACTGGCTAGTACAGCTGTGAATACAAACAATACCTAGGTCAGGAAGTTTTTTACTTCTTAGCACTTGTAAAAGTAATTCTTAGAAAATACTTTTTTTTCTTAAATGTTTGTTTGTGCCTTTCTTGTTACCTTGTACTGTACAAGGACCTTCCAAAGTATTTTCTTGAACAGTATATACCTACTGAGATTTTATCCACTGCATTTCTAACATAATAAACTTCATCTGCAGAAAGCTTAAACAGGTTGAGTAAAACCATTTTCTTCTTTCAAGCTTTCCATCTGATGACCCTTCGTGCACACGTAATTTCACGGATTCTGTAAGTCCCCAAGAGCCTGCTGGACAATGCACGACTGACTAGATGTCTAGCAGAAAATCACCAGGATTTACAGAACAAACCAACCCCTAACTTCCCCAGTCAACCTTTAGCTGTCTTTATAAATCCCACAGAAGTAGGTAAGCCTCTTTTGTACTTTTTAAAGCTACCACCTATAGTCAACATGAACATTTGTTTCTTTCAATTTCTATTAGTCGTAAATTTTGCAAAATTAAAGAAAAGGCATGAGCAGGACCTGGGTATTGAAGCCATTTTGAAGACAGGCTTCAAGATGAATGCTAACACAGCATCGAGTTCCATGCCATCAGAATACTTTTTAAGTAGATCTAAATTATTTTGCAGTGCCGCTTTATTCAATTTGTTGCATCAGACTTAGTTGTTTTCAGGTCAGATACCAGCAGCCCTTTGGTAATTGAACACCTCCTTAATTTCAATCAGAGCTATGTGATGCTAATGCAATTCCAGCCCTTTTAATTTCTGTTGTCTTTCCCTAATTTGCTTTTGTCTTTTAGTCCCACAAAAAGTCATTAAGTAATGGCATTAACATTTTTTCTCATCCCTGTCAGTTGGCAACATCCTGGGAACTGTGGCAACCTACCCACCCTGAGCTCAAAACCATCTGAGACCAGTGTGGTGACGCCAGCAAAACCCAAGCAGTGGCAGTCGTCCCCACTTCCAAACTTTTCCCTCTGGTCTACTCTTTTTTCTTATCCCTTCGCACATACTTGTTTCCTATTTATTTGGAGGTGATGGAAAGACAGGAGGAGTGTTCTTTGGTGATTTTTTAGGAAAGGTTTCATTTCCAACCTATGGCAGCTTCTATGAGGAGGGAAACAAAGAGAATGAGCAGATCCTGTTGTGGTGACGTAAAGCCTAAGAGATATTTCAGGGTCACCAGCTATCTTATGTAGACAACATCTGGCAAAATCATCCAGCCGCAGTATGGATACCAGCCCCAGGAAATACTGGTACACATGGCTAGGAAAAAATACAGTATTCCGGGGTTTATTGTTAAAAAACGTCCTTTTTTATCAAGAAGAAAAAAAAGTGAAATATCCATAAACAGCAGCGGAGACTTGCCGGCGCAGGCAGTGACAGATGAGGACTTTTGCTCACTCTCAGATGCATGGAAGAGAATAGTTTTTTGTGTTAAGAGTTCATTACCGCTTCAGCCCTCCTACTGCACTGTTTCCTCTGAAATCAGGGGCAAGATTAAATCTGTTGTAGCGGAGCGCTCCGTAATGGCTCTGACAGACGTTGTTTTTCCCCGGCCTCACATCTGGGAGTTAACCAGCAGAGCACTTGAAACCAACCAGGTCAGCTCTTTAGTTGAGTTTCGTGTCTAATCAGCCAGGAAGGCTGAGGCCTCAGGTCACACATGGAAATCACTAGAGCTATTTAAGTCGCCAGAGGTTATTAATAAATCTCCCACTATTTCCTTAAGTAAATAATTGGAGGCCCATCTTTCAAACAAGTTATGTCTGGCCATGTTATGGTACCAATTTTATCCTTCCTTTTTTCCCCTCACCAAGCAGGAAGAACAAATCTCTGGTGACAACAATGGCAAAACTGTGAATTATAAACATCCATGTGTCTCTCATTTGAATGCCTCCTCGAGTTTCCTTGACAGCTGGGGGAGAGAGAGGCTCTCAGTCTTTCCACTAGAGCCCGAGCCACCGAAACCGCTCTCACACCAGCAGAGACTTTGGGGGAAAGCCACTCGGCACCGAGCGCTGGGTAGAAGAGGAGCCATGCCCTCTCCGGTCGGTGCTGTTAGGTAGCCGAGTTCAGGTCCTTCTGGGCTGCCACAAGGGAAATGAGGCAAAAAGCCTGACCGTGAAACATGGCTGGAGCCAGGGCTTGGGGGCTTTGGGAAGGGAGAACAGCACCGAGGGAGAGATGGGGTTTGCGCTGCTGCATCCCCCTTCAAGTCACGCAGAGGCACGGGGACACAGGGGACCACAGCCAGGCCTGACACACACAGGTCCCGCGAGACCTGCACAACCACAGCCACAAAAAACAAGCCCTGGCTTAACTAGAGATCCCAGACTCTCCTGCATATGTTACTCTTTCAACTTTGGAAATAACAGACCGCTTTGTTTTCACTGTCATTGCACTAAGGTAGATATGCATGTGCTTACGTGCAGAGAAATTAATACCAGCCCAGGGCTCTGCCCATTGCCAAAGCTGCACCGCAGCGGCAATCCTCCACTGGCACGACCTGTGGGAAAGCTGGGGCGAGCACTGAAGGGTGCCTCCAGCTGCAGGGCCGTACCTGGCAGCAGTACGCTCCACGTCCCTCCTGCTCACCCCGACTCAGACAGACAAATTCAACGAGAGATGGCTCCTGCCTGCCCCTGCGTACGCCAAGCCACTGCACCAAGCTCCTCGCGGGTCTCGGAGATATTTATGGCAGCTGCGATAATCCCAACGCATCTTCTCGCTGCCAGATCACTTCCACCGCTGCACTGAGTTACGAGTTGACTTTGTTTGAACTTCTTTCAAGATGATGCAGAGCCTCAGACATCAGGAATACAGAATGGTGGGTGCTTTAAACAAAGCAAAAGTCTACGTGCCAACATGTATCTCATGCATATATGCGTACGCAGATATATCCGTTCCTTTACAACAAATTATTTAGAGTTTGCCTCTAAACAATATCTAAACACCAGCTCCATCCTTCAAATCAAGTCAGCAAAACAGCAGATTCACGGCCATTACAACCTTCACACATATGGAAATATTTTTCATTTGCAATAAAGACCTTTTTTCTTGCACTTTTCAGAAAATGGAGGATCTGCTCCCTCTCATGACAACACTCTGCCTTTTATTTGTTGTCTAAAAAAAGTCCATACTTGAATCACGTTTCCTTTCTTTCTTTACCTCATTCTTGCAAAGATTAATGCCTTGAACCTAAAAAACAGTCTTTCAGAGGGAGGATTCTCCTCACACGATCATTGCTTTGCGGCATTTCTAACAGGGGCTATCGACTTAATTAACTATAACTTCAGGTCTGAATCTCCCAACGGAAAGCAAATTTGAGCTGTAGCTACGTACTGCTTCAGCCAAGCAGTGTCTTTCAAGCAAGCGATACTGAAGCATAATCCTCCCATGCCTGCAAACAAGTGAAGGAGAAACGCAGCCCTACCGCTCCGGGGTGCGCGCCGGCCGCGGGGGATGCACACCTCGGCTGGGCTGCGGAGTCCCCGGACAGACTGACAGATATCTCAGGCCACCGGCAGCAAAGCTTTGTTCAAAAAGCGGCATATTGAGGCTGTGTGCGTATGAGTGTGTGGGTGGGGGAGGACGGGGGAGAGGTGGAGGTAGCGCAGCTCTCCAGCACCCGGGCTGTCGCCCAGGCATCGCTGATGTGGGCACTGGAGGCAGTTGCTTGCCAATCCTGGCAGAAGAAAAATTGCTACAGATGGCAACTGCCAGCAGGGAACGAACAGCAAAAACAGAGGAATTCATGACAGAAATTATGGAGAGAGAGAGAGAGAGAAAAAAGCATTTCCAATGCACTCATTTCATCTTTTCAGTTAACGAAAAACCTGTTCTCAAGTGGCCAAATGAACAGCTCCCACTAAAGCCAAGGGTGGAAATCACTACAGGGCCACCAGAGCCAGCGCAGCGCCTTCAATTAAAAATCTACCGCGCAGTGTGCTTACACAGACAGTACATGCATGCATAATATGCGTATTTGCTTGCAAAGATTTGGGTGCACTAAATGAGTGACATTATTTATGCACATACATATTTTTGTGGCTGTGGCTCAAGAACCAGGCTGAAGACAAGCAAAATCTGTGGCATTTGCACATCTTTCCTTTCTGCCTGACAGAAGGTGCCAGATGAAGATATTTGCTGTCCTATCCACTTAAGAGAGCACAAGTAAGGGGCAGGAAAGGAAAAGAAAAGAAGAAAAAAAATGCAGCAAGCAGGAACACTTAAAATGAGTTACTATGTCTGGTCACTCAATCCTTTAAGTCCTGCCAACACTTTTCTGTGATTAGTTAGTAAATCTGACAAGGCCTGCGTTTGTTCACAGCTTATTGACAGAACTGTATTGATAAAGCAATATCCAAGCCTGGGGAAAGAAAGCCCACAATCTCATTTTACTTTCTCAAGTCTTTATTGCACAAAGGTGTTTTTCCTGGATGAATTCATTTTCCTGAAACTAAAGTTTGAATTTTCTGAGAGTGCAGCTCTTATATCATTGCTTAATAATTATTTATCGAACTGGGTAGACATTAAACATGGGAGAGGAAAAACATGTCACACAAATTTATATGTGCAGGTTTCTGACCTGACGACACAGGGACATTTGTTCGGAGCTCATGAGAGACAGCACAACGGTAGCTCTGGGGGTTATAATTTTCCCATCCCCCAGAGACACCCCGTGCTTTCCTGTTTCTTGTGCCCCAACACATCCCGAGCTTCTTCCTAGAACCCGCCTCCCTCTCCCCTGGAGGTTTGTGTCACGGCCATCGCGTCCTGGATGAGACCGCTGGCGGGGTCCCTGGAGGACCCATTAGTGCCGCTCATAAATTAACCAGATGGGGTTTGCTTTGGCCGAGCTGCAGCGAGTCGGGTCTGGAGGGGAACCCAGGGCTCCCACCCCTCGCCGAGGGAACTGACCACCGCACGGACGCACGGGATACGTTTTCAAAGATGAGGAGCAGAGTGATAGGAAAAAGTAGGAAGGGACAGGATTAAAACCAGAAATGATCTCATATTAAACCCACACATATGACTGAAGCCTAATTGCAGCATTTCACATCCAGTTGAATTTTATGAGCTTGATAAATCCAGAGTGTCAATAAAGAAGCGACAGTGTGGGATTGTTCAATGATTTCAAACCAAAACAAGGGGAAATGGGGTCAGTGACAACCTCTGGCTACAGACACCAGTAGAAAGCAAGCAGTGGTGCAACAGCTTTGCTCCAAGATGGCACCAAACGCCTGTTTCTATGCTCCCACTCGAGATTGCACAGTTTAAAGAGATCTAACGACCACTGTGGAAGCTGGCAGTTGACAGAAATTGTTGAAAAAAACCTATTTGTTGGTGTTTCATTTACTGTTTCTCTTTCTCTTTTCTGCGGGTAGTGGAAATTGTCAGATAAAAGCCAGAGGAGAAATGGAACGTCCTCGCCAAAACACAGTGTGATAGGGAAAATCCCTTTATCATTTATGTTAAACCACCATGAGATATCAATGAATCAAAAGCTCAGAAGCCTATCTAGGCTTCTCTGGCATTACAAATCCAGAGAGTCCTCTGGGCTCTTCTGCAATCGCTATTGATTATGACTTTAAACGCCCAAAAGTCCTCCTTGCTAACAATAAAATCACTTGTTCGAAACAGAAAATAAAGCATTTTTAGAAAATGAGCTGAAAAATAGTGTACACGTATCTTCAAAGGCTGTTTTCACTATTGTAGGCATGTACGTATTAAGTCTTCTAAAATTTATGAAGGAAAGAATAAGTGGGAGAAATTATAACTGACTGACAAAATAGACCATGCTAGAAAGAGGCTAATAAAGTATATATACTTCAAGGGGTGACATGTTTAAAAGTAATAATCTATAACAACATAGTCCCTTTATTACACAATACGTATCAAAAAGAAAGAAAATTCTTTTGCCATAGGGGAAAGACGTATCATGGGAGAGTAGGTGATGTCCAGGGGGCTGATCACAGAACCCGGGACCAGGGAGTCCTGAGGTCCGAGCCTCACGTGCAGGCAGCTGCGTTCTTCACCTGGCAGGGTGCATCCTAACAGCTCCTGCTTATTCACCAGCCTTGTATCTTGTATCAATAAGGAAAGCAGTAAGAACCTACAGATGTTACATGTGTTTTGAAAGGATCAGTTCATGTACCAATGGCTTTCTAAAAAAATGGAGGCATTACCACAGCTGTATACCCAGGGCTTATGCAATTCCAGTTCGATGGTGAAACTGGAGAAAGGAGCCATCTCTACGTTCACAGAAGCGATCTCAGGTGTTCACAGTGAGCGCTGCGATGTGGCAGAGCTCAGCACAGCTCTCCTGCCCCACGTCTTGCTCCCCGGACGCAGATCTTCCGGCTGGCTGCTGAGAATTGCTGACACCGTCTGAGGAGAAGCCCCGCTCAGACAATGTCTTTCGGGAGGGCGGTCGCGGCCATGACTCAGCCTAGTACGGGTCTTACTGGTTCCCTTATTAATATAGCACTGGTGAGATGCCACAGCTCTTGCTTAAGCCAAGTGGGGTTGCAGTCTCACAATTCTCGTTTTGACTGTAAACAAAGAGCCCGGCCCTCTGTGGTAAAGGATCTGGAGATGACTTATTGTTAGAGCTGGATGTTGGAAATTATTGCTGTGGCAACACTTTTTTCTGCATCGAATGCCATTTCATAACATAATCATCTCAACCCCACCACAAACATGGATGATGCTCCATTCAGGAGAGGTTTTAACAGTTTGTCAAATGATGTTTTACAACTGAGTTACCTCCGGTCTACTCCGCTGTTTCATGCACAGTTGGGTTGGACAGAAGGAAAGAGAAAGAAAGAAAAAAGAAGCCGGTACGTAAGCAGTACGTAGCAGCACGGTGGCACTAAAACCGGTACAGGCCTTCTCCATTGCAGCCCTTTCTGAACAACATAAATCAGAATCTCCTCACTACCAGCTTTTCAAAATACCTCCAGATTCAGAATTGACAGATAGTCTTTTCCTGAAGGAATTCACCACTATGGTACAAGACTCAATATTCTCGCTTTTTAGAAAGTTCCAAGGACGCAGATTCTTGGAAGTGGAGAGTCTAGATTCATCAAAGACTTGTCACATGGCTCTGGACACAAACCTCAGAATTACAATTTCTAAGAAAAAAAGGCAAAGTAATTCTGTGTCTCTGAATTTCTGGACATGCTTTTTGAAACCTCTCTGTCCCAACTTTCGGAGGAGCTGAGCATTTGCAAACCCTCCTACAGTCATAGCAGTATTGACTGCTCAACAACTTTTGCACTGGGTATTTCAGAGGACAGTTCTTGAAAATCAATCTCTGTACCTCATTTGTGTCATCTGTTTCATGGCAAAGCTCATATAGGTCACATCAGGGATATGAGATTTTCTACATTATTAATACCTAAGAAACCCTTTGCAATTGCAGGCTGGAAGAAGCTCTATGCTTTCACAATCTTCAACTGCTGAATACTGTCATGCTTCCACTGCTTCCAGCAGAAGCAAAACCACCCCCACAGATGATATACTCTACAATCATAAATCCCTCTCTCTAACCCGTAGCTGTAAGTACAGTTTGATGGAGAGACAATTAAGGTGGGTTTGAAGTGCACAGATGATAGCAGTAAGACAAGATGAAACGAAGAACAGGACGGTTTAGGCTCTTTTGGTCTTCTCCGTATTTATGTTCAGGCCACGCAGTGCTGTTCTGGCTGCACAGGAGAATGTAACATGAGTACAAATACAGTTTCTGTTACACGTTATCTCACAGGGCCACAGTAGGTATGAATGACCTTTAGTTTAAGTGAGAACCAGGCTTTGCATGCAAAAGAGCTGTCTGTTTGACCGTGAGAGCTATTAGGCTCTGGAACGATTTCCTAAGGCGGGCTGAAGAAGCTGTCATTTGGTACACTTAAGGCTGAATTGGGCAAGAACCAGAAAATATATTTAAACAGAAAACACTATCTTGTCAGCAGGATGGATGAAGTGAGCTAACACATGTTCTCCAACTCCAATTTTATGCAGCCTAGGTGTACACTGAAAAGGGTCTACCAAGAAAGCCTTTGCTGAAGATGGAGACCCAGCTTCTTCTGACCAGAGAATTAGTTGGCTAAAACACTAACAAATCGAACCAATGACAGGACTTCTTCTTGATAAAATTGTATCTATGCTGGTGTTTGGTCTTTCATTTTCATTTGTTTTAAATCCCTGTCTTTCCCTACATTCTTTGTTGACACAACCATGCCATCCTAAAACTTGAGTAGTTTAATCTCCAACTAGGCTGTACCTCCACACCAGACCAAACAGACATGGGCAATGCACGCATGCTACTGCAAACCAGATCTAATAATGAAATGTGCCAGGTCACTGTCATTATACGCACAACTACAAGCTCTGCTTATAACAATAAATATTCGCTAATTGGTAACATCATTATTCAAAATGCTAAGAGGAGGAGGAGGGCTGCAGAGGGGAGAAACGTGCCCCTTTTATTTTCACAATTTCTCTGAAGCCATGACATATCTATGCAGAACACATTTTCCTACCACGTGTGTTGATCTAGAACTAAGCAGGAGATGGATGCTGGAGAGAGCCATTTTCATCATCCCCGGAGAGATTTGTAAAACAAGAGAGAGGGATTTTTATTCCCCTCTCTCTGAAAGAGGCATTGGCTCCTTTCCACTTCCAATTTCACCATGGCTGCACACGACTAAACATCCATTTTGACACTAATGCGGAGTGGTGCTCTCTACTAGGTTGGGTCAGCCAGCTCTCCTGCCTGACTGGCCAAGTGATTGTAAAATCATTAATGGTATATTTTACACCCCATATTTCTTAAAAAACATAATTACTAGGGAAATTATTCTTCTTTTACTCCAGGATTTTTTCTTTTATTTTTTTTTCCCAAAGACACATGTGCTCACTCTCTCGTAACAGTCAAAATGAGGTCAGAAACTTGAACATATGTGGCTGCGTGTGCTTTCTCCTCCAACCAGAAATGACAAAGCAGAGTTTGGCAAGGCAATAAAGGAATGGCCACAAATCAGCCAGGATTATCTGACTTCCTTTAAGAAAGCCATAAATTGTTTACAGCAGCATTGGTCTTTAATGGCAGAATGGGGGGTGATGGAGGGGAAAGCTTTAATCTAACAATTTCAACACATTGCCAAAGTCCTTTCCTGTAGTTTACAATAAAAGAACCTCCAAAGCATCTAACTTATGTTGGCTGGACTTTTTATTTTCAGGGAAAAAGATCCTTCCCATGCTCCCTTCTCCTTTAATACAGAAATAGACTGGAGTGTAATGAGGTTAAGTTTTAAAGCATTAAGCATTTGACAAAAGCACTTGCAAAGATTTTTAGCACCAGAAAACCTCTAGAGAAACTGGACAGAGCCTGGGATAATACACAGCAGACTCCTCCAAGCTTAATGCACTGGGAATTGGAAGTGCATTAGGATTTTGGCTGCAGCTGGGCTTTTTACGGCCACTGGATTCTCGGCACCACTGCCGCTAATAATACATAGGTGAGGGGACATGGAGACAGACAGTTTGCTGTGATTGCTACTCACCGTACACCGCAAAACAGTTCCAAACAGGAAAAGGCAGCAGTTAAAAAAAATGGTCTGGAAACAGAGGCAATCTGCACAATTCATATATGTGAATTTCCAACACTGAACCCTCCTTGCCCCTCCAGTGCAATTCTACATTCAAAGTTGTTTGGTTTTATCCTTTTGTTCTTGCTTATCCTAGAGGGCAATTGTGAAATTCAGAACCATCACTGGAATTCGGACAATGAATATTTGCAAAGTTTGAGGGCGCCCATAGTGAGATTTTTAGAGATAGGGTTTATGCCTCCTCTGGTTCTTTGTATATTTTGCCCTCCAGGGCCACTTCCCAGATGGCACTGTAGTGCAACATGCATCTAACACAAACAATGCAAGCATCTCCACTGCCCGGGATGGAAATCCCCAAAATCTTTCCTGTAGCTCCTCTGAATATTGGGATCATCCCTGCTGCTGCACTGTACTTCTTCGGTCACACACCACTTTTGGAAAACGCATTTCTACTCCAGGAATGATGTAAATAAATACAGCACAACTCACATGGTTTGAAGAGTTTGTCAACAGAAAATATCCATTCCAGACTACTGCCTTCTGAGAACTGGAATGTTTCCAAATCTATTTATCTCATCACTTTGTAGAAGCTCCATCCTCCCTCCTCTTGATATTTCAGAAATTTATTTGCCTCCCATTATGAAAATAAATACAAGTGCTCTCCCTCCCCAATGCCCAAACAGTAATTAGTTATAATGATTACTATTTATGTTGTGGCAGTGCCTTGGAGCCCCAGACATAGGCTGGGACCTGATATGGTCATATGTTTATAATCCCTCCTCTACATGCTACTTAACAGCATATTGCTCGAAAGCCAATAAAAGCAAATTCTTCAAGTATCACAAAGGAGACTGCCAGCAAAGTTTCCCCAAAGCTTTGGATAAAAATCCCAAGTTGAGTGGTTCCCCATACTGCAAACTCGTAACTCTAGCAAGAGTCGGTCATCCTAGTTGAATTTTTTGTTTGTTTGGCTGAAAACAAACT
This sequence comes from Dromas ardeola, assembly GCA_013398915.1. Classification (NCBI taxonomy): domain Eukaryota; kingdom Metazoa; phylum Chordata; class Aves; order Charadriiformes; family Dromadidae; genus Dromas; species Dromas ardeola. The sequence continues at coordinate 1,312,219 of VYZM01010234.1, forward strand.
CACAAGGCTGAAGTACAAAAAGGCAAATGTACAGTGTTTTAAGGGCAAGAGGGAAACCATTCCTTTCTTGCAAAGCTTTTCTTTAATAATTAAGGCTGAAAAATTACTTGTATTTTCCCACGCACTGATGAGAAAGTTATAGGAAGGAAGGAAACACAGGAAGATCTGAACAGCACAAAAGCATAGAATGAAGTACTTTTATGGATAATTGCCATGTAACTCTCTATTTTGTTTCTGGTGCCTAGATATTATTGAGTAAACCTAATTAGAAATGCAACAGATAAACGTACTCAGAATTCTTCATATCCTCTGAGTGGTTCCAATACCACCCATCAGGGACTCTGCGTTTGCTGGGTAGGCAAATGATTTTCTCATAAAAAGCTGGACAACTCTTATCATGGCTCATTTTCTCCTTTAACCTATACTATTACTGCTCCTCCTCCTACAAAGTGAAATATAACACCCGTCAGCGTTGTAATGATTCCTTAACTACAGATGCAAGTAAAAAGCAAAACAACTCCCCCAAACTCTCGGCACAGAAGGCAAGATGAGCACAGCTAGTTAGCCCTGTCTCTAATTAACGCGTTTTGCTTTTCCTGCCAGGTGTGGTCCCCATTTCTCACTCACTGGCTTCCCTCCCCAACAATTTATTCTTCAAAAGAAAAAGCAAACGATGGAAACAGAACCTGTAAAATACAAATAATGAAGCAAATCAGTGTTGTTTTTTTTTTCTTGCTGCTCAAGAACTTTAAAGACGTTTGGGGAAAAAAACCAACAAAAACCCCCAACCAAAACAAAAACCTTTCCACTAAGTAATTGAGTCTGCACTCTTGTATCAGACATTCAATGCTAATTTGGAGTCCTGTCTTATCGCATTACAGACAAACACAAGGCCCCTTACATCAAGTGCAACAAAATAGCTACACTCGGCATTATTAATGAAGTAGATGGATTAATTTCCTATTTATGAGAAGCTAACCAACTGGCTAGCTTGCTGACAGCACTATTAATGATCCTTAATGCCCCACAGGCGGTAATGGGTCCCGCTGGGAGATCTAGGAGTGCTGCAATTTGTATTGAGGATT
>VYZM01010234.1:1313346-1431394 GCA_013398915.1 Dromas ardeola
AAATGCCCTCCTGGGAGCAGGCAGTTGATCAGCGGGCGCCCCAGCGGAACACAGCAGACAAATAATAAATGACAGCCTTGCGATTAAATCAAACCTTCTACTTTAAGTGTTAAAGTGTCTGACTGTCACTAACAATCTAGTGGTTGTTAAAGCCTCCCGGGGCCTCCAGGAACAGACGCAGTGAGCTGGAAGGTAAAAGGGGGGGCGAGCGGCAGTGGCAGCAGCAGGAGCTTTGCTGTCTTCAGAAGGGAAGCTGCATTAAGGCAGGAATTTAGATAACCACTGGCTCTGCTTTTTGAGGTACCACAGACCCAAGGCACAGGACCCCCAGAAGTCTACAGGAGCCTTAAAAAATTTTACCTGGGACTGAAACAGCTTGAAGCTTTCCTAATCCCAACTCTCCAGCCCCACAAACCTGCTGACAATGGACTTCGCAGCCCAAAATGCGCAGGATGCCCCAACGTACGATCACATCTTGGGTAAATGAACGGTCTTGCCTGCTACTATCTAGGAATTTCAGTTTCCATTCATATGCCTGTGCATTCAGGATTGAAACCAGAGGGCTGTGTTTCTAGATTCAAAAGGGACAGGTTGAGGTGTGAACAGAAGTCCTGGAGGCAACATGGATTTCATTCACTTAGTCTTCTTGATAAATACAGCCACACACAATCTGTCTTCCTTATATTTAGTTTCTTTGCTGCCCCAGACTGATCACATCCTGGGGCTAGGTGACAGCCTGGAGAAATCCCAATGCTTTCTCTTCTGGAGATCAGTGTTCAGAGATAGAGATGAAACGGGCAAGTAGGTGAAATGAAAATAAGCACTGAAACCTGTCTGCCTGTCCTCTGCCTGTCACCCTCTATCAGAACACCAAAGCAAGAGCCGAGGCTTAATGAGTTAAGGAGGCACAAGGCCAACATTTTGTTCTGATTGTGAAAATCGTCTCCCTCCTCTTTGTCATGCTCTCTTCATGCCATGACCAAGTGTACATTTCTATCTTCTTGGGTCTTCTCCCACCCCATTTTAAAAGCCCAGTGCTACATATAATTAAGGTGAATAATGTGAAGATTTCAAACACGGTTAATCTATCTTTAAAGGAATGTTTAGAAAATCAAGGGGAGTTGGATGTTGCACGCCTGCCATCATCAATAATAAAAATACACTCTTGTAATCCAACTCAGGTGGTGTCAAATTCACTCAAGTGTCTCTCAAAGCAGATGCCCAGACTGGAGGATGATGAACCTTTGCATCTTGCAGGACAAACCAATATTATAAACCTGCTGGTAAGATTTCTATACATGAGAACTGTCTGTATCATTGGCAGATGTTTGTAAAAAAAACCAAAAACCAAAAAAACCCTAACAAACAGAAAACAGTCCAGTACAGTAGGTATACATTTCTAAAGTCACATGCAATATGACATTAAAGAAAAAAGCAGAAAGCTTTTTCAAAGAATATTTCTTATAGTGAGAAAGATCAAAGGGGAAATGAAAAAGCCACAAGAATAGTTTGAATGTATCTTGTATTTTTGTTAAAAGGAAAAAGAAAACAAATATTAGCCCCAGTTATATGCTCACGGGTCAATTGCTGCATATTCACTTTCAGAAATGATATACAGCTATCACAATGAAATTCAACTTCACCGTCCTCTTCAAGTCTCCATAGAGTTACATCAGTACAAAATCAGCATCCATGAAATCAGAATTCACATTGGGCATGTGCGTGCTCATACACACCCGACCTAACTGGGAAGTATGTACACTCAACACATATTATAGCTACATATACTTAAATGAGACTATCTTAGTTCGGTATGTTGACAAAATTGTTCAAAGTAGCGTCTCAGCTACCAGCCATTGCCCATTTGTGACACCCAGAGCTCGTAGGGCAGAGCCTGGGCTATGAGCGCAGCTCCACCACGCAGTGGGGCGGCAGAGCCTGTAGGTGCTTCTTGCACTCCAACAAAAGCTCTCTGCGTGTCCTAGGCAGTGTCAGTGGCCTACTGCATGTTTTGAAAGGATGTTGCTTGCCACTTACTGCATAACACCCATTCAAGCTGTATCTCAGTCCTATTTTACTGATGAAAAAGATAAGAAGGGCACATAAGTAATTTGTCTGAAGCTACGGGGGGAGTCAACAGAAGGAAAGGAGACGGGAACTCGGAGCTCTTCCTCCTTCCTGTGCTCAGGCCACTTGCTAATAACAACATGGCAGTGCCTGAAGGAAACAACAAGGAATACTAACGCAAACAAGACATGTGGCAATGTCATTCCCCATTCTCCCCTCCCGCAAGCAGTAAAGTGTAGGTTTCAAAAGGACAAAACCCGAACAAAGCTAAGAATGAAGACTAACAAAAAAAGAAGAGATACTTGCACAGGGATTCCCATGCAAGTCAACAGCATGATTCCCAGTTCAGTGCCCTATCCGTGCTGCTTTTCACTGGAATCTTCAGATCTAATACAAATTTTTAAGCCAGTGGGACTCTTCCTGCTGACACATCGGGTCTGGACCAGGCTCAGCATATCCTCCCCCGGACTGAAGCAACAATGGGCAGCTGTTCCCAGCCTGACCCTGCAATGCTTGGAGCTGGGATCCAGCAGGATCCCTTCTCCTCAGGCACAGTGTTGGGACACTCACTGCTGACAGCAGTTTATTCCAGCCAACGCTCTCCAAGAAGACAACCCACCCCTGACAGACCAAAACACTCAAGTGTTTGCACAACAAAACCACTGTCCACATGCCCCTCTTCACATCCCATGTTTGCTTCCCTGCTCACGTACTTGCAGAAAACAGGAAAGGTCCTTCCACTTTCCTCCTCCTCATTTGCTATTCCCATAATCCAGGAAACAGAACATTTTCCTTCTAGATGCTTTGTAAAACCTATGTGGAAGGCTTATGGCTCTTCTGAACTGTAGCTGTTACATTTCACAGGCACTGAAAGGTGGTCCCTCTGCCTGTACGCGACACAGAGGGGCCACGCAGTGGATCCTCCACCCCATGCAGGAGCCCTCGATACAGCAGGTAGCTGTGAAAAATGACAGTCCAAGCAAGGGAACTGGAATTTTGTCTGGTTTTTATACAGGCTCCCTGAGACCACCCTTTAACCGATCATGGGTAGGAGATAATATCTGGTCTGCTGTCTTGCAAGAAACTGCCATGCAATTTATGGCATGATCATACCTTGGTACTGCAGCCTGGGAAGAGAGCCATAAAGACTCATCTTGGCTCATATATATCAATTTATTCTATTACCAATCCATGTGTGTTTTCTGGCAGAATTTGTCTTTTCTCTTTTTAATCATACAACTTAACAACAGGCCATTGAAGAGAACCCACTGGAAAACATAGCAGCCAACTGGATTTTCTTCCCCTTATGTGAGCTTCAGTAAAGAACATGTAACGTAAAAAAATAGTGTATGATGGGGAACTATGGTGAGCAAAGGCTGCCAAGAAGGTAGCATCTACAGGACCACACTTATTTGTTTATCTCTTGGTTCATACAAGCTGCTCTATTATAGCCTCTGTGTGGGGAAGCATCGACTTTTAAACATCACAAGCTGAAGAACAACTGATCTGACAAAATGTCAGTGTGGAACAGAACCCTCCCGATGCAGGGAAGGCAACACACTGCCCTTGTCCTCAGGCAGGAGCCTCAGTCCAAAGGGTGAGAGATGTGCCCAGAGGCACCTGAAGGCAAGGGGAGGCTGCTGCGTGCTGAAGCCACCCATCAGATCGCTATCAGGGTTTAAATATGGGGGCAGCAAGCAGGGGTGACAATTTCTACACCTGCCTGGCTCCATGTCGGATACCACCTGAATTAACGTCATATCCCAATGAGCACGGGTAGGAGCAGGCAGCATCAGAGCGGTGAGGTCTCTGGGACGCGCTGCATCTGTAGAAGCACTAACACTGGAGGGCAACCACCTCTGAGTGGTTCTAGCGAGGACCTGGGTTTTGGATTAAGGTCAACAACTGCACATCAGCTTTATAAACCTATTTAGGAGCTCCAGTTTCCCCTGGAAAGACTGCCAAATTTTTGCTTTGGCTGGTGATCCATCAACTTTGGTCAAGTGGGTCACAAAAGGTGGGGCTGTTCGTATGTAAGATGGTAACAAAGTCACTACGTACAGAAAAAATGCTCTTCATAAGGCGTTTTCCTCCCATTGATCACACAAAGAGTTAAGACGCACTGCTAATTTCTTTAGCCTGTCCTCTCCTGTCTTCCTAGTGCTGGCATAAAATTGGATCCTGAGCCTTGTTTGCTTGATCACGCTTCCCCTCCTCCAACCTGTCCTCACCCCCTGCGCCTCCCCACCGCTTCGCCCCCACCGTCCTCGCTCGGGTGGGGAAGGCACAAAATAATAGTGACAGCCCCCACGGGAAAGCCAAGAGGCCCTTGCAAAGTGCACCGCGAAAATGAACGCGCCTGCTCACTCATCACATTTTGCATTCGTTCTGCCACTCGCTGTCAAATTAAAACGTGGCCAACAACTCATTTCTCCTGCTCTCACAGTTACAAATTAGTCCATTAAGCTGTCTGCAGCAAGCCTTTTTTCCTCTTCCCAGTAATGGCCTCCGAGAATTCCTTCATAATCGCCAAGTCCTCCTGGGATGCCCACCGAAAGCAGATGGAGAAGCTCCCGGGTAATACAAGGCACTTTTTAATGACACAACATGCTGTGGGGTTTTTTTCTAATTTTATTTTTTTATGTCCCTGTTCTCCCTTCATCATCTTTCCCCCTTCCCTGCTTTCTTCCACCAGGATGATTAGGAATTAAAAAAAATAAATAAAAGAGAAGCGGGGATGCAGGGGCACGGATGCTTCTGTGCAGAGGCTGACAGCTACAGGAAGAGGTGGGGGGAATCAGCTTCAACTCCCTAATTAAAACCTCCTAATTGAATTATCTTTATTGAAAAATTAGATCTTCCATTGGAAGCTTAGAGATCTGGGAAGACAGACGATCAAGTCCTCCTATAGATGACTAATCTGTTTCATTTATCGTGCCTCCGCCTCCCCAGGCAGAGACTACTGCACAGACGACGACCGTCTCTTCTGCGGGCCAGACCTGTCGCAGAGCGAATCGCTCCTGACAGAACAAGTTGCTTAATGCAGAATCCCCTCTCTTAAGGGATGTTTTGGAGAGCCAAAAGGACTTGAGTGTTATTAACAAGTAAAGGGCTAGTATCAGCTGGGAGTTGTCTTTATTTATTTAAAAGAGCATCTTATAAAGTGAGGCTGTTACAGCAGCCTGTTGGTGCAGGTGGTATGGGGAAGGGGCTGCCGACCCCAGCGTCACTGAGGGCACTGTAACCCCACATCAGCCGCTGCGTATAGAAACAAGGCATTTAAGATAAGGCAAACATTTTCTGTACATTGATGATGCACAGAAAAAAATGATACCGATTAAATACAGCCAGCTGGTATCCACGCTGCACTTTAAATAATAGCAACTACAGACAAATCTTTCCTGTCCATCTGTTAACCCAAAGACTGAGTCCTGGAGACGCTGCTCGAGAGCAGCACTGCTCACCCACAGCCTGTGCAGCAGATGATGACCCTGGTGAGCACCTGGACTGGAGCATGGCTGCGCCAAGCTGAGACCCTCTCTGAGCTCACATGGGCTCCCCTTCCCAACATGGGGCTCGGCAGCCCACCACCCTGATCGCAACAACAGGCACAGCTCTGAGGAGCACCACCTTCCAGACACCATCCTGCACTGAAGAGGCTGGCTAGGAGGATGCTTTGCTTTATACAGTGCAATAAGAAAAAACACTGGAGAACTTAGTCCTCCCGTTCCAGGTTACTCACAAAATCACAGCTGGCCTTTTCTGGAAGCCTCTGGAGACAGAGGCAAGATTAGCGGTGTCTGGGAAGATCCTGTCTCATCCTCTTTTTCACTTTGTCAAAACAAGGAGGAAAAGCTCTTTCCAGTGGAAACTACTGGAGTCATACACATTGGCAATTCTTGTTTCCAGTGAACCGCCAAAGGGCAGAAAACCCAAATCCATCTGTGTCCATTTGTCTTCCTTCCTCTCTCCCCACCAAATCAGAAAATCGTCTTCAAAATAGTAAGATGAAAACCTAAGTACAGTGTGCATTCCTTTAATTTCCTTGCTGACTTTGCCGTGGAGTGGCTCCTATTGCCAAGTCTCCTTAGTGACTGCATGGGTTAATTTTTCTCTCTCATGAAAGTCAACATTTCTTATCTCATTGCAGAATTCCAGGAGCTGCGCCTTTAAGGAAACATTTTGCAGCAAAATTACAAGATTCGGTGACACTACAGTAGTCCCTCTTCAGCCTCCTCCTCCCACATCAAATAAAATTCAGCGGCTCGGCTGCCACCCTGCCGCTCTCCTCCCCGCTCCGCTGTGAGTGACAGGCACGCTGTGCTCACACCATCCTGGGGAACAGCCAAAGTATTCATGGATCTTATTGCTAGACAGGCTGTGATAAGGCTGTTTTCATGGCTATACACCCCACAGACAGGCAGAAAGAGAAACACGAAAGGCGGCGGCAATGGAGAGGCGAGTCCTCTCTGCACCTTTGGGGAGATGCCGTGTGCTGGAGGGCGAGAGGAGCTTTTTCATGTGTTATGAATGTATATATTTCGAGGTGGGGAGGGGAAGGAATAAACCAGTTTCCTGGAAGTGAAGAAAAATTGGCTGTCTTTGCAAAGTCTGAGGCCAGCTGGGAAGACAGAGGCGTGATTCAACTTTTTGTTTAAAGAAAACCCACTCCAAGTGGCAGAAACGTCCAAAAAAACCCACAACCAGCCCCAGCCCCAACCCCCAAAGTCCTGTACTAGGAGAAGGAAAAACCCGACTTTCTCTAAACACAGACGAGTCAATGTGAATAAAAAGTGTCCTTCATGTATCATAAATTATTACTGTAGGAAGAAAACAGGCAGTTTTTCTTTGAACAGTAATATACAAATATTCCCACTGGCAGAACAAAAAAGGGGAGGAAGACTTCAAGTAGATCCCTGCACTCTTGGATTTTGTTAGCACTATCTGCTCATTTATCCCCTTCTCACAACATAAAGACTTCCTGACTGTATTATATTTATAGAAAATATGAGACAACCTCCCTAGGGTTTTCCATACTGTTTTTTTCTGCTCTTTACAATAAATTCTTTGAAAGGAAAGAAATAACCTTTTATCATCCCTATTTACATGTGTGCTGTAGACAAAGACAATAGCTACAAGAAATCACCTAGTAGCTAGAAATGCCACAGTGCTTGGTAGAAGGTGAGGGAAATAGGTATACAGATAGAGAGAAGGCTTGGACATAACCAGAGAAGCATCCATCCATGTGGGCTCTGATTTTGGTGCAGACCACTAGCTAAAGAAGGCTTGACCAGCATTAAACCAAACTGAAAGGCATTTGCAAGGAGGTCTGCTAACTCCTCTCTCTCTGTTTCTATTGCACTGTTGTCCCAAAAGATAATGAGAAGGGACACGCTATTGGAAATGCTAGTTCAAATAAAAAGAAACCTAAATCATTGACACTTCGGTTACACATACGCTCTTTTTAATGTACCTGCCATATTCAAAATTGCACATAAAATCCAAGTTAATCAGCTGAAGCCCCACTCACTTTCTGCAGGAGTCAAGTTAACACCGTTGCCTTGTCCAAGCAAGAAAGATTTTGGTTTAGCCGTTTGTGACAGCAATCTAACTTGTATACAGCTCGACAGCAATTGTGCACACTGATCTATTTGCATACACATTTTTGTAACTGCTCTGTTTAAAGCGTGTCCTTGAAATAACCTTGAACCTACAGCACATATGCAGTGTACATGCACAGATATAAATGCATGCGCGAGTTCAGCATTACCGTTATAAAAAGATTACAGTATAGTAATGCTTCAGTTAAGCATCAAAACTCCATAGCTTATAATTTTACTTCACTACTTGGGGCCATTTCTGAGAAACACTGTAGTATTTTTAATACCACATATACGAGAGACCATATATATGCTGCTGGCCGCTGGTTTCCATAAATCTTTCAAAACCAATATTTATACTCCCATGAAGGAGTGCTGGCTGCTTATTTTCCATCTCCGTAGAAGTGGTCAGATCAATAGTTCTGTGTATGTTACTTGGAAACATGTCACTGCAGCCTCTAAAACCTCTTTTTCCTTTGTCTGAAATCGATTTCTGTAATATGCAAATATTAAGAAAAAGGAAGCTTTAAGTTTCCTCTTAGGATCCTTTGTGAATCCTTCAGAATCCAGACACCACGACGACGGAAAATTAAAACCTGCCAGCAGTTTACTGTCTCCCCTGAGCGCCAGTCGCGCTGTGATCCTAACACTTTGCTCCAAGCTATGAAATTCTGAAATTTGCATATTCTTCACTTCAGGATTGTTTCGGCAAAAAGGTAAAACACTGCGGAGCTGCCTGCCCACAAAAACAACCCCCTCCTCGGACAACCTTCCTCCCTCTGAAGATGACAAGAGGAGGAGGAGGAGGATTTCCACTGCTCCACTATGCCAATGAAAAGATAACACTACTCACTCTCTTGCTTTAGATGTTGCTGCAGCACACCCAATTTTTTAGTTAATATGCAGGATCAGGAAAATTAAACTTGTGTTATGGAGTCTTACTTTGAGAAGGACCAAAGAGACGTGCTATTCACTGGAGCTTTTTGTGAGAGACTTTATCCCCCCCCCTCTTTTTTTTTCAGCACAGCTTGAGCCCTGAAGCTTTTATTAAAAAAATAAAAAAGGGAAAAAAACCCCAAACCAAGCAGCATACAAAAGTGGGGGGAGTAGAGAAGGTTTAACAAGCTCCAAGTCATAGATTATAAGCCGCTGCTAAAAATTTATGGCTGTTTGGATCTTTGCCACACTGAACAGATTGGCAAGCTGATCAGAATCGCAGCAGGCTGCCTAATGAGTCCCACACAATTTTTCACCCCATATTTTTCCAATAAAAAAGCAGTTAAATACCAACCGCAGCCACAGCAGAGCCTGCCATCTGGCTGCTTTTTTCTCCAGCCATCATTAAAATGGTTCTTGGCAGTTTACACCTCGCTTTTTTCTGTACAGATGTGGAACGAATTTTCTGACAACCCTTGGATGAAACAGGGGGCTTTATTGAGCTTTACAGATTAACTGCCTAACTTCTGGTCCTAATTTTAAGTGTCTTAGCACACCGGAGGCATCATTTTAAGTGAGCTAATTGTACATATCGGAGCCCACCAGCAACATTTGGTTAAGTTAAAGTGAGATTCAAAATCAACGTTTTGAAGAGCTGTGTAGCCCATGCCACCACGGTCACCAGTGTCCGGCCCACGCTGTGAGTTCACAGGGATTAAAAAATAATAACTGTAAGGATAGCGTTTGAAAGTGTCTACAGGGGAAACCAAAGAATTATGGTTTAATCCCATTTATTGCAGCCAATTGAATATGAGCAGCTTTATTTCTTATTCTTTGCTTTTACTGTTGTCCCCATGTGGCAGTTTGGTTAGCCAGGGAGTAACGGAGCCCGTATTTGTGGTTACTGCACTGTCCCGAGACCAGCGGAACGAAGCTTGCAGCCCCGAGTGTCTGGTTAAACGTGTTCCAGCCATGGGGCAGCTTACTGGAAAGCAGCTCCACTCGCCTCTTTGTCACCGGAAGGTGACAGTGAGCAGAGGAAGAAGAAAGCTGATTTGGGGGCACAAAATTTATGCACAGAATAACTATTTTCTACAATCACATTTTGAAAGCAGAAATGCCATGCGAAGGTCCTACAGAAACCTAGAAAAATCAAAATATAGCTAAGAAGCACATTTAAAAACTATTTATGGGCCAAACAGAAGCAGGATAAGCTGGAGATGGATACAATTGGCTGAATGCCTATGGACAGTTTTGATTAATGTAGTTTGCAAGTCCGGGCAGTTTGGGGATGGGAGCAGGAGGGCAGCCAGCTGAAGTGCAGTGAAGGTGCTCCAAAAACAGTGTTTCAGTCTCTCCCTAATGACTTGTCAAGACCACAAAAGCAGCAGTGGAAGGGCAGGGACTGGAGCCCCAGGTCCTCCGAGGGCAAAGCTGGAGGTCTGTCAGACCTCTCTTTCTCTCCGAAAAGATGACGAACAGCAACAGAACATCAAGGAGGCTTTTTATCATTTTGCTTTCCTTCGCATCCCTAACACAGATTATTACTTATGCCAATCATTTTATAATGACCAGTGGATTTAAAAAATGAATAATTTATAGGAATGTTGATAACATTTATTTGTTTTCAGCAAGGACTTCATAGAATCATAGAAATGCAGTGCAGAAAGGGACCTTAAAAGGTCATTCTAGACCCCCTGCTCTGAAAGAGATTATGGTGGAGATTATGTGCATAATAATGTAAATGACCCTATAACTGTACTCCAGAATCAACGTTTTCATTAAGAAATATATTGCCCTTGTAATCCTACTGGTTGGGTAGATAACCTTCAGAGTGCAAGCTGATGCAACCACAGCTATCCAAGCCTGGAAACAGGCAGAAACAGTGACCCTGAGACAGCACGAATGGGCATTTATTCAGAAACCTACCAAGCACAGGCTGGAGATGAATACAACTGGCTGACTGCGTAACGATAGCTATAATTAACGTATGCTTCTATGACTGTCCAAAAAGGGTGGCAGTTCCGGGAGACGGGAGCAGCACAGCAGTCAGGCGAAGCTGAGAGTTGGTGTGATGGAGATAAAGGGTTCCACGTTCACGCTCTGCTGTTGAAGTCACCCTTGGCCCCCAAACTGTGATGTGTCCTATCCCCATTACTGGAAATGGCTGTGCAAATTGCTGACGAAAAAGAGAAAAAAAATTACCTCCATCTCTTTAGTGGGTGCTGAAAGCTCCAATTTATCTCCTACCGATCGACCTAAAACACCAGTTCACCCTAAAAGCACTGATGTACTTTCAATGCACAATCCCGCAGCCCACTGCAAACCTCATGGCAATAATAAAAAGAATTGACTTGAGCATCAGTAGTCAGGTCAGACAGTTCTGGGGTTCCAAACTCTATAATTTGGGCCTGGTGTGCAGTGTAGGGTAAAGGACCTTGTTTCATAGCAAAGTAAATTAAAAACCAAGCAAATCTGCCAGAGCAACTTTTTGTCCTATTACACTTCTGGTAAATTTTGCTTCTAAGAACCATTACTGTATGAAGAGGCATTCACATACACGCACTGCCTTGACATTTGCACTTTTTTATATAAACATTTTTACAATATTCCATTACCACAGAACGCACCAGCTAATAGCCAAATCCTTAAAGCTGCTAACAATCAAGTCTGGCTCAGAGTCGCCTCTGAATAACTTCCATTTCTTCAATGCTTTTGCACAGCAGGATTGCTAATAAACAACCGGGCAGTAAAACTACAAGTCAGCCAGCACTGCCTCTGTCTTCTCCAGTTCAGGGAATTGCTCTAATACAATGTGGAAATATATCCTGTGACCAAGTAGCCTCTGGGAATTCTTACATTTCAGGTTGGGTTGTCTTCATTTGGGTTATTTTGGGATATCCACAAAAATGAGTCCCAATTCCCTTTCCCTTGCTCTCCACCCCCCACAGTCACACACCCCCCCAAGCAAAACATTCTAGCTACTTAAATGTGGTCAGGGAATAAACTATTTCAAGAAAAAAAAATAGTCTCATCTTAAATGGTTTCCATGCAATCAAACGATTTAGCCCAGAGGCTAAAATGATTTAGCCCTTACACAAGCCTAACACAATAGCGTTTGCATAACTTACTCGAGCTCTCTATCCGTCTGTCCCACGGAGAGTTCCCAGCCCACAGAAGAGACGCAAAGATAATTGGGCACTTGATCCAAAGCTAGTTTTCATTTTATTTAGGACTCCACTAAATCGAAGGTTGGAAGGTTACCTGTGCACGGCAAACCGCCCTTTGTTTTACCGATCCATCAACAGCTACGGCCTCCATGCTGCCATGAGCTCTGCAGCCCGACTGCAGGAGCCCATTCCTAGCGATGGGGCTCATCAGGAGCAAGAGCTTCGGAGGGAAGTACCGGGGTGAGGTGCTGAGCAGCAGGGGTACCTTCATGCAGAAGCCCTGAGTACAGTGACCTTTTGTGCCCCGGACAGACGCGTCACTACAGAACATCCTAAAATTCACATTTTAGGCTTTCACGCTTGTTTCAGCCCTGCAGTGTGTTTTATTTTTATTGCTTATCATTGCTAAGTTAGTGTAACTGACATGTTGCCTTTACAGATAACGTTCTTATGGTGAGTCTCAAAACTAGTTTTAGGGTTATTAATGATCTTTTCCTCCTCACTGTTTTTAAGGGTTTATGGTTTAGCTTTGAGATTTTAGCTGTAGGCAGAAATACGGTGCAAACCGATCCTAGAATTTTTCCCCTCGATCCTATTAAAAATAAATTCCTTTTATTGTAAAGGTAAAAGAAAATTCACAGTGAAAATGGGAACAAATGATTCAGGGGTATTTTCAAGTCATTCATTTTCACTCCAAAAAATAAAAAATTTAAACCACATTTTCTTCCTAAGAAGTAAAGCTTTGCTCTTGCAATTAAAATAGCTCAGCACTTCAAATCCATGGGACGCATGCAGAAAAAAGGAAAGTAAATAAGCAGAGCACCTCTGGACTTCTAAACAGAAGAGTTGGACTCGGAGAGAGAATCGTAGAGCCAGTCATTTGGACATCTTGGGGTCATATAGTTTGAATTCCGCATTTATAGGCATCAGCCGGAATTTTGCCAATGGCTTAACTGACTTTTATGCTATAAAGCTAGAATGATCCATTTTGATTAACTGCTCTGACCTCCTGCACAACACAGGCTTACAGCACAGGGCCAAGATTTCATCCCAAATCTGGACAGAAGAGAGATGCACAACATATGAGTCAGCAGGACAAGCACAACAATTTTAATTTCAAAATGCCAAATCGTGCTGGCAGGGGAAAACAGGGTGGATGATGGACAGTTCTGGATACTGAGAGGTTTCTTGAATTATTGGGAGATACTTGGCTATGTCAAGCAAGCTGACTGAGCTAGCTTTCATCTCTTGTTTTTAATTATCTTTACTCTTTTAGAATTTCCTTGTTGTGCTAAAAGTTCTCCTGGTGTAAGCCTCCTCCCCAGATCTAATCTTTTTGCTTGAGGCAATTGGGGCAGGGTTATTTTGACATGCAAACGAAGAGGACATATGTTGCATGCAAATGAGAGGGCCACGGCTTAGAGCAGACAGATTTATTCTTTTTTTTTTCCCCTGCCCCAGGCATTTCTGTTGTTGCTTAACAGGATTTCCTGGGGATCTAGATCAACACTTTCACATCAGGGTCTCTAAACTCCAGCTGCCCATCAGCTACCCAAGGGCAGCGGTGGGGAAGCAGGCCAGGCTCTCCTGGGCGCTGAGCAGACAGCCCAGCCAGGCTTACCTGCATTCAGAGGGGACTAGAAGGGTGCTGGGTGCTGCAAAGGCTCAGTCCCACGGAGCAGCAAGCTCGCCTTCAGCCAGGCCCACTTCAGGGACCTGCTTTGGGAAAAGCTGGCCTGAGGCCACCAGCCCAACAGCCTCCCTCGCTATTTGTTGTTCTCAGGTATTAACATTGGAAAATTGGCTACTGTGTACTGGCAGTAACTTCTTAATGTTATTTAATACACGTTATTGTATTCACATTGTAAAGGGCCCACACCCTGTTCTGATTCAAGACCTAGATACAGGGTCATTATGGTGCTATAAACACCACTTTTAAAAGCCTGACTATGTATTGACACAGTTTTTAATATGTGCAGAACAGACTCTCAAAACCACTCTCAAACATCATGATGACGTTTTACACCAGGCTCATGTGTCCCCAGGATGGCATTAATTGAAATAGGACTGTGAAAGCAAAGGGAAACATATGAAACAGCAAGATCTGTGCAAAATAAGTCTCCTTCTGAGATAAGAAATCAAGGCAATTTGGAGAGGAGGCCAGATTCTGTGCTTGATCCTTCATCTTTGCTTGCCAAGATTGTAACAGTCATCCAAGAGTGAATGTTACCAGGGGAAACATTTGAGAATTTGTCTTTGCTACTAGGAAAGGTGCTTAAATTTCAAAGTACCCAAAAGGTAAGCTAGCCATC
The DNA here is from genome assembly GCA_013398915.1 of Dromas ardeola. NCBI lineage: Eukaryota > Metazoa > Chordata > Aves > Charadriiformes > Dromadidae > Dromas > Dromas ardeola. The sequence continues at coordinate 1,327,432 of VYZM01010234.1, forward strand.
CCCAGACAAGAGCACCGGCAATGATACTTGCAGGTCTTAAATATGTGAATATTAAAAAAAAAAAAAAGGGGGGGGGGGAGGTCTCATAACACTTGGCACAAATCACAGCATTCATTGCAAGAAATCACTTCTGGCCAACCCAGCCCCGTGGGCTTAAAGGGCTGTCAGCAAACACCACAACCAGAATGAACTTGCAGGTCCCTCCCTTTGGTGGGTCTGCTCCAGCCGGGATGGGACTGCTGACTCTTGGGGGCGGGGGTTGGCTTTTTCAGGAGAAACTAGTTATATCAACATACTTGCCCACCGCCCTAAATAAGGCAGATTTGGAACAGAGGCAGAGGAAGAAAGCCTTACAGATGGTACTGCCACTCGGCAGCTTACAACAAGGCTTTGGTGCCCTCCCGACCTTTGCTGGCTCCCCCCAGAGAGCAGCCCCACAGGCACAGGCAAGAGCAAGTCAGATGGGGTCAACAGATGGCTGAGAATATGGTGCACATTAACACACATTCTTCATGTGTCTCTGGCCCAGAAATAAGCAGGAGAGGGGTTTGGCCCCACTACATTCAGCAAAACCACGGTCATACTGCATCGAAACCTCCACTGGCATCCACCACCTAGACAAGCGCTTGCTGCCAGAGTTAAATATTTCATTCTTAATGCACTATGGCGTTGCTTTTGAGGTTTTGAGAAAGGCATGCTAAATTCTCCTGAAATGTGTTAGGAAAAACCCTGATGCGCACAAATGGGTGCAGTTGTGTTGTGCGTGTCAAACCGTGCATATGGGTAACCTGATAATCATATAATTTGCCTTGATGCCTCTCTAAAAAGACACCATTGTCCCTCTAATTTTGATTCCTTGTAAATAATCAATCAATCAATTAGCTAATCTGCTCAAACACTCCCCCCACCCCTTTATGTTTTCAATTAAAAGTGTGAAAGGCAAGTGCAGACAGATTTACATGACATTCCAGAGGCAAGCGGGCGGCAATGGGTAGTTTTTCACTGATCTTATCAGGTGCCCTTTACGTACACTTGGGGTTTCTTGTGATCTTGACTGCTAAGCAATTCTGAGCATTCATTTTTTTCCTGACGGCAGGCATGTCTTTATGGGGTTGCCTTTTGGGAAATTCCTAATACAGAATATCCAGCAAACTACTTAGGAAATAGTATTTTCCTTTCAAAAGCCTACCTGTGCAACCACGGGGACTTTGTTTTTCTGAAGCTCTGAGAACGTGCAAACTGGTACTTCTAGGAGTATTCTGACTTGGCTGGATTTGATGCAACTTTTGTAGAGATAGCAAAAGGCATCTGTCTTACACGAGGCTAAGCCCCTGCCAAATTTCACATCCTTGCTCCAAAGCATGGAGGCGTGCAAGTTTCTTAGCAAACTACTTGCGAGTGCTTATAACCTGACCAAACCAATTTATTTCCTCCCCATCTTATTTTTTGAGGGAGCCAAATCTTTTTATTTGAACTTTCAAAGCAAAGGAAATCTGCCGTAGGCAGACACACGACATGGAAAATTTCGGCTCCAAGAGTTTAAATCTGGCAAAGCTACAAGCAATTGACAACAGCCCTGGAAGGAGACGGGCCAGACAATCCCACCGTCGGGCAGGGCTTCCAGCTCCACCTGCAGCATGGCCAGGAACGCATGGACATTATCACAGGTCCATGCCCTCTCCCAGGCAGCTCCCAAGAGAAGCGATTTGTGGTGTGTATTGTGCCTGGATTACCAAAACACAGAGGCTGAAATGTAAGAAGGCACAGCCATACAACTGGGGAGCTTCACAGCAGAGGAAGACGGATCAACCATTGAAAGACTCACACATTATTCATACAGATTTGTAGTCTGCTTCAGACATTTCAGGTGATACTTGCTGCAATACAATCTTTACATATAATGTTAAATTACATCTTCAATCAAAAGGAAATGGAAATTCCTCAAACTAAAAAATAACAAGTCAAGACCTTGCCAAAATAAAAATCCAACAAAGAAAATGAATTAGAACAGCACAAAACTGAGCAGCAACTGGAAAGGTACAACACCTTCCCCCGAGCCAAAGCCTTACTCATGCACACTGCAAAAAATATTCTTTCAGGAACTAGCCAAAGATTTTTTTTTTTGAAGATTGAACACAATCAAGCTTATTATTAAATTTTACCCTTCTGTAAATGGCAAGGATGTATTTGTTAGCATCAAGCATTAGCGATCACACTGATCTCTCTTCTTCAGATGAGAGGTGGCATTGCCCTGTGGACTACAAATGGCATTGCAGGTATGCTGCACCCAAATCCCTGCGGGGTTATTAATTCCTAGGGGTACTGAGGCAATGCCACAGTCACTCATTTCTGCTACATAACTACCTTAAAATCCTTTCCATGACACAATCATTGCACTGGAGCTAGAAAGACTACCACCACTATTTTAAGAGCAACAGCCAGTGATCTCAGTTATTTCAAGTGAAAATCTAGTTGCACTGGGGTTTGTAAGAATTTTGCTGTCAATTTTAACGCACCAGGATCTCACCTTTGGTATCATTTTCTCCTAATAAAACAGGGATGATCACACTTGCAGATCTGTTAGAGCGGGACAAGGACAAGTTAATGTGCGTTCTGCATTCTGAATGTGTAGAATAATAAGTGCATGAATTATTTATGTGTATAAATTTAAACTCTTTGATTGAAATGTAAGACTGGCTGATTAGAAATAAACTTCCTCCATGTTTGATACCTAGGTGCTCTGCCACAGGAGCTTGAAACGGTGTGGGCTCCCTGGTTGCATCTTCCCAGCTCCTCCTCAGTGCCAGAACTAGTGTTCATGAAATGACACAGAAATCCAGAGCTGACCCAGCTGAAGAGAAGCCACACAACAGTACCCCCAAACCCTCCGTTTGTCAGCTAGACGGGTTTACTGGACCAGCTCACTGCACAAGTGAGTGCCAGGGGGAACGCATGGCTGAGACTGAGGGGCCACAGCAGCACCAGTATAATCAGCCTCAACTGCCACTGAACCTCACACCCGGTTAAATGCCAGTCACTATTAAATCTAACTCCTCCTAGAAATGTGTTGTGTTTTTTTCTTGAAAACAGATATATTTATATCTCTAGCTACCTCTCCCAGTACTGCAGTAGCTTAACAGAGGCCGATCAGTGGTATCCTGCGCTTAATGTTTTAACCACCTCATTTGATAATCTGCAAAAAGAAAAAAGGCCCAGACAATTAACTGACATAGTGATTTGTTTGCCCAAAGGCAGAGCTGCAAGAATAAGAAATGTGTATTGAGAAAGTAAAGTCACACAACCAACAATACTCTGTGTAGATAAGCCCCCTCAGTCAAATGTGCTCTCTTCCTGATGGGGATATTTAAATCAGGGCTTTTAACGCTCTTTGCTCCAGACACCAGGTAGGCAGCAACTAAAATGTGGCTTTCTGTAAGAAACGCATAACCCCTTATCTGAAAAAGTTTTTAAAAACAATTTTAAAAGCTTTTTTTTTTTAAAAAGCAATTAGCCCTTAGCTTCTTCATTATCACCTACTATTCTCAGTCATTGGGCAAAAAGTTTTCCAGCAACTTTAGTTGCTGTTGATACAATTTATGTCCTCAGTACAGCACTAAAATTAGTAACGGCGTACTTGTCCCTAATGTCAGAGCAGCATGCTCGGTGAGAGAATGTGCGCAACTTCGTAATTTTGCCCGTTTTAGGCTCAGATGCTGAGTGAGGAGTTTGTATATAATATGAAATGGGGTAAGAGAATGTCTATTACTAATGCAGCCTCATGAAGCAATTAATTTGCTGAGTCATTAACTCACTGCCTACACAGAAATCCCACAGCAGAAAAGCCCCGGTCTGAGTTCAGCTGAAGGCACTTACGTGTGGGGCAGTGTCTCCAAAGCCCAAGGCCAAGACCCATAGGAGCCTGCAGTGAGCCTGGTGCCATGAACCAGTACGAACCGTATCACACTTACTCCAGGAGATCTGCGTGACCACCTCAGTGGAGATCACCATCCATCTCTTTGCTTACAACTCTACTTTGCTCTACCTCTCTACTTTGCTTACAACTTTCCTCATTAAGCTCAACACATATTTCATTCCAGTTCACACAGTCCATGCTTTACACTGAGCAGAAACACCATACTTAGTTCGTCTTTCATTTCCAAAATACATTTGCTCACCGACTTTAAGCAGCACAGATGGCCTTTGTGCACAAGCACACCAGACCGGACTTTTAATCCATCTAAGTCTTTCACAACAGCCATACTGCTTAACCGACACCGCCAGGGCTGCTGGTGTGGACGTGGCAGAGGAAGGTGAGATACAAACACTCATGTTTTGAAATGATTTTCAAAAAAATGATGGCTTTCACACTTCCCTTGATACAAGGTAAGACATGCTGGCTTCTCTCCACCTAAGGCAGCCTTCCCTCCCAGCCATTATCAATAATCACTGTTCCAGCAGCCTGATGCATCTGCTGGCTGGCTTTGCCGCATGAAGTCTCTCTCTGCTGGAAGAGGCATTAATTATAAGCAGGCAAGAAGAAACTTCTGCAGCATTGATGGCTGCTCTGCTGGGTGCTTTTCCTTGTACTAAGCTTGTTTTCATTAACTTTCCAAATAAATGATAAAAGGCACAGGCATGGGCAACAGAAAGACAAAACCGTAATCACTGGAGTAGCTGGCTGGCTTCCTATATGTATATGGGGAAGCATTGTTTAGATCTGTGCAAGTGCATACATACACAGGCTTTCCTGCCGAGCAGTTTAACTAATCCAACCACCAATATAAAATACTAGCTCGCTGTGAGCTTGAACACTTGGCTGCCGCCTTGGTATCGCGGTTTCAAGCTAAACCCAAACTCACTTAGGGTAGGAAGTTTTGTGTTCTGCCTATAGACTTGGTAAAAATACATTAACAAAGAGGTGAATCAATGGCACTCTGTTGTTACTGAGATGCAGTGCTGACAACACTCAGGTTTTTAATATGAAATATTGATGACTGTTATATTGATGATTATGCCGATTAAAATGGTGGTTATTGATTGTGTTGATAATTATCACATTTTAAATACATGTAGGTGCTCAGAGCATGGGCCAGAAGAGAAACCTCCCTCCAAGTGCTACCCCGACAGACAGCAAGAAGAATACCTGATCAAAGTTCTGCTTTAAAAGTTCGAGGTTTAAAAGTTTTAAAGGAGACCATTGCTTGAGCAGGAGTCACAGCTTTCACCAGCAACTGCAAACTAATCTTCCGAACCCCACAGATACGTTAAAAAAACCTTGAAAAGCACCAGTCAGCAGAAACATGAAAAGGCAGACTAAAAAAAATATCCCTAATTTAATGTGTTGCTCTGAATAATGATTTTTAAGAAAATCACATTATTTTCTGGAGCCTGACTCATGATTTTTAAACATTAGGGGTTTGCCAAACTGCTGGTATAAATCTGGAACCGCTCCACTGACGTCACTGAAACTGCACCAATGTAAAAATGGCATCAGGGAGAACAGAAACAGGCTGAGAGAATTGGACAGCTGTGACCACTAACACAGGCTGCGCATTAGGAAAGATCAAAGACTAATTTTTACAAAACATTTTGGCTTGGTTTTTATTTTACTGAATTAGGGTGAAACATGGCCTACATTTGCTCTCAGTAGCTTGATGGGCTAAAAATTCTTCACTGACTTTTGAACACAGCATAATACCAATGGGTATTTAGTTGGAGATTCTTCTGAGAGGTACTTCTACCTGCTGCTAGGAGGCTTCAGTCACTGGAAATACAAGATTATCTTTTCTCCTAACTGCATGACTGCGGTGAGGATGCTGTAGCAGATAAACACAACCTTCTGGGCTAAAGTCTCACCCCGCTCCCAGACTTCATTACTCAGAAACATTCCCATCCTCTTGGCAAGGGGAATAGAGACCAACAGGAATGCCTCTAAAGGTTAAACACACGAACTTTTTGTCATGTTAAAAAATGAGAAAAAGGGGAGGAGACCAGAGCACAGGCAGAGGAGAGCACTACAAATCAGGCCAACTGACTGCTCAGCAGAAACAGAGGGCAAAGGGTGTGCGCACCATTATCTGGCGGGGAACACACTATCCAGAACCACCGTTCACACCCAGCGTCTGCAGAGAGAACAATCGTCATAATTGAAAAACCCTCAGAGTTGGCAATATTTAGGCATGGATTTTGTATCAGGAAATGCTGGATCTTGGCAGCAAGCGCATTACTGATAAGAATAATAAAACAGCAGCGTTATATGAACATGTCTATCTCGAAGGCCAGAAGAAAAGAAACGCTGAAATCTCCAAGGTCCTTTTCGGAGAAGAATCATAAAAGCTACAGACTGCATTTCCCAGGTATTTTGTATCATGATTAAATCTGTTTCTAGCATTACACCTTTAAGAAAGATCAAAGGTAGGCAGGAAGGGAAGGAGGTCCACACTGACTTCCTCTAATTGAAGCAAGCTGAAGCCTCCAGCACCTTCTGGGTTCTCCAAAGTTTCCCTCTCTGTCTCAGCATTTCCTCTGCCCTCCCCTGCGGCCTCCCTGCCCCAGCCCTTGCTACAGCGAATGCATCCAGGTGACTGACACAACAGAGATGCCTTTTACAGCTGCTTGGGTACAGGAGCAGGAATAAAAACATCGCAAATCTCAGGACAATCACTGACAGAAACTCACTGCAGTTCTTCCATTGTTTAATTTCGGTGCCTCATTTTTTCCGTCATTAAGAAAGGACATCAAAGAACATCAAGGTTTAGGAGCCGTTAACAACACGTGTATCAATACCAGTATCAGCAAAACACTGCGTGCGACTCATCCCAGTAACAAAACCTATCAAAGCAAAGCTATACTGGGAAAAACTAGTTTCTCAGCATAACTGTATGTACAGCAAGGGTTTTTGCCAATCTCCTCCTACCCTAGACCAACCTAATTAAGCTGCTAGAACCTGTAGTGTAAAGATAACCATGACATCCCACGTGGGGCTTTGTAATAACCTGACTCTGACTCAAGCGCGATAATGCTGAGAGCACCGTGGATTCCGCACTCGCTAAAGAAGCATACTTGGATACTTCTTTTCTTACCATTTACCTTCTCCAGCATCCCTGCTTCCTTCTCTCACGCATCTGTGCTTTGATTATAAGCTCTAGGGGAACTCCCAGGAGATGCTGGCTTCCCCAGAGAGGCTGCGAGTCAGGGTCTGCACTAGCCTCTACGGAGGCTAAGATTTCCATCCACTCATCCCACTGCGCTTGCGTTATTAGCAAGGAAGAGCGTTCCTTGTAAATGCCTCCAAGGGTCAAGCACAACTTTGCCTTTGATGCTTAATAAAGTTTTGAAATCAAAAGCACTATGTAAATGTTGTTCTTATTATCAGGTAGGTGTGCTCTGGTTTTCTTCCAGGAGAGCTCAGCTGCTGAAAGTGGCTGGTATTAGAAGCAGGTCTTGGATGTTCGGCATTCAGCTTTGCAGGGAGAAGACTGACATAAGAGCTTGGCACACAGCAATGAAAGAGGATGCAATCTGATTTGGCAAATTAGCCCCTGGGATGATGCAGTTGCCATATGTACCTAGGTGCCAAATTTCAAATGGAGCAGAGTGACCTGACCCTGACCTTTGGCTCAGAGCGCTAAATTCCCTCTCCAGGGAGCCTCTCTAGCCTGAAGCGTGTTTCAAAGCTGTGAAGAGAATAAACGTATTCACCTGGGGGATATTTACAGCAGAACATTTGTTTTCACTTATGCTGAAATCTAAGGAGAGTTTTGGTAGAGTCCCCGCATGTCATTCATTCCAACAACAGGTTTTGCAACTCTTCTCATGCAGGTGTCTCAGGCCTGTGCAAATCTCTCTGGCTGACCACAGGTATCTGATGAACTCTCTGTTCTAGCCAATAATTTGCCCAACCTGGGATTTTCCAAACAAAAGCAAACATCATCTTCTTTCTCACTGCTTACCAAAGACACTGCAGTACAAGGCAAGAGGCTGCCAGTTACAAAACTTTCACATTTTTAATAAGTATACTCAAGAAGTTTACAAGTAGTATCGTAAATAATTTAACCTACACTTTCCAGAAGTTGAATGAAGTGTTTTGTTTTGGTATTTTTTAATATTTGCAATGCAAACTAGTAGTTAGCTTGCTAATTAAAAACAATTGCTTAGTGGGTCATCAGACAGCAAGTTAGACAGGTTAGACAGAAGAATGAACGTTAACTAGAGGCAACAGACAGGGCTCTCTGAGCTTCAGACTAGTATTACGATACCCAAAACACAGGAACCGTAAAGAAAGGTTAGCGAAGGCAAGTAAAGGTTTAAAGGCAAGGCAGATTAGTTAATATGGTTCTACGACACAAAACAACTTCAGATCTGTACGGTCCAGTTCATCAATGAAAAGCCACTTATGCTCAAAAGCCAACCTCCATGTGGACATGTTTTCACTTGGCTTTTAGCGTCATCATTTTAGTTGACTTGCATTAATTTTTCTGAGTACCCTGGTACAGACACAAAGCCAGAGATCATCTCAAACAAGTTCCTGCTCTTCTGGAAAGCAGAAAGCAGCATCACTCCTAGAAAAAACTGCTTTCCTTTTTTCCAACCCATTCAAAGATCGGTGGTTTGAAAACTTACCCAAACACTTTCTTCAGATTCAGTTTGTGCTTCGTACAGACTGTAGAAGTGTTCAGAGAAAAGCTGAGAAGAACTGAATGCAGCACTATGGGCCATGCAGTCGGCTTTGGGAAAGGCAGCAGTATAGATAAACCAGGCTTCCATTTAGTCAGCTAGCAGAAATACATCTTTATTTTAAGGAACTGAGTCACTTCTGAAATGCATCATTTGTTTAAATTACAGGAAATAAAGGTTTACAACCAGGGACGAGCTTGGCAAACCTTGTTAACAAAAAACAATGGTTTGTACAATCTGCAGAACCTGATCTTTGAAAGGCTGATATATCCCTAAAAGCAGCAGCAAAAGGGGAGGGAAGGCTTTGCTAAACTGTGTTTCTATCCAAGTTTCACACAGAGAACATCTATTTGCACCCTAAAACATACACAGGCATTTGATAAACACTTTCTTTCTTCTCACTTTAGGATGGCTCTTTGGCTCACACAAAATTTAACACTACTTTTTATACAGTCTCACCCATTTCACGTGCCATACAGCCAGGCCTGAAAAAATAAATGCTTAAGGATGCAACGTAAAGAATTTTTAAAAATTTGGGGAAAAAATACTTAGGGTCGTCCACACAACCTTAATTAAGCTCTCCTTCCGCATGCATGCTTTAGCTGTGTAGTAAAACCATTTTTGTTTTCAAAATCTGGCTCCCCTCTTTCCTCAGTCCCCTCCAGCAATCCCTTCACAGGCGCTGGTTCCCCTGTCACCACATCAGGCCCACACCTCCACCCTGCAGCATCTGTACGCTGCTGGATGCCAACAGGAAAAGCTACATGGATAAATGGGACGTGCTTTTGCCATCTCCCATCCTCTCTGCTCCCGAACTTTGCTGGCAGCAAGGAGGAGAAATAAGTGGAAGAGCACCCTGGGCTGAAGCGTTTCAGCTGAAATTAACCCAAATAATTCAGTCTGAAAAAGACGCCCAACAAAGAAATTCACAATGACGAAGTCTGGCCAGATTTTAAGCACGTGAACGCAGAGCCTTGTGGTATAAATTGTAAGACAACCTTAACATCTGGTTTTCCTTCCTGAACTGTTTACAGGAGGGTGGGAAAGACCTCTATGTTTTGTGACTTTGAGAAGAATGAAGAGAACACATCTCTCAAGCTCCCCCAAAATAAACAAGGATAATCTGTGCATCCAGGATGACAGTAAAGCGTGTCAGTAAGAAGCTTCTAGCAGAGCACGAAGTCAGCTGCACATGACAGAGACAAATGCCATTTCAAGGAAAAAAATTGTGCTGAGATTGGACAAGATTTTCCATATTCATCTTGCCTTTAGAAAATAACCCTGAACTTTACTCTTATAAAAACACACTGAGACAAGCATCTTTTACCTTGCCTTGGCAGCTTCAGAAGAACAGTAGGAATAAATCATAGGAACAAACAAAATACTCATAAAAACCCCTTGCTGCGTGACACAGACTGGAGCAGAGGATGCACTGAAACACTGATTCATGAGCAACACCTCTGAACCTGCTATTGTAAATGTCATTTCCCAACACCTCCCCATTCCTACCGGCCGGCTAAAGCTGCAATTAAAGAAGTGGGAGTGCTCTACAAGCATTCTCTGTCTGTAACAGACCCACATCCAGCTATTTATCAGGTAATCCAATTACTCTGGTAAGAGCTTACTCCATGCATTTTTGTCTAGTCAGGCTACGGGGATAGCCTATCAACCTGGGTGTTTTTCTTAAAATGCAAACCTCTGTTCCTCTAGTAACAGAGGTTATTACAAAACACAGCTACTGCACAAAACATTGCACCTCCTTTGCATCTCTCCCCTTCTCTCATCATTTTCCAGTTGTTTGGAGAGCAATTACATGCCCAACCGCAAAGGAGAACAGGTTGAGACCAGTCTCCCGCACCCACTTCTTGTGCCGTGCTTTCTTCCAGGCCTCCCCTCACACCTGGGAGGAGCTCCCCATTAACATCTACAGAGCTGCCTCATTATTTTCCTCATAATTTTCCTTCACAGTAACACCACTGATGGCAGTTAGGCCTCTCGGATATGATGCGGCCACTGCTTACCATGTTGACTTATGGGACCTCTTTAGAGCACATGCATCCTCACTTTTGCTTTTTCCCTGGAACACGAGCTCCCTGGAGTGGGGACAGCCTCTTGAGAAGTACATAGCTTAGTGTGGATACAGTCCTTGGCTGGAGCTCCTGGGGCCTTTGATACAGCAAATAATACAAGGGTGTTTTCCAGCATCACCCAACAGAGCTTTCTTTGGAAATTAACGACAAAAGTTGCAAGACCGACTATCAAAGCATCTAACCCACAGCCTCTTCTGCAACAAGGGTTCAGAAATCTCTTGTGAATAGACTCAGGAAAGAAACTTTGAAGAACTTGGATTCCTAGCCAATGGGTGAGGCAAATCCCAGTATACACTCCATTTGAAACAGGTTCTTTCAAGGCGTGCGGGGCTTTTGCTTGGAATTATGCCGAGGGAGGACCTTGGCCTGTATCCATTGACCTCTGATGACAGAGATTAGATAACAAGTGAATGGAAGTGCTTTCAGCAGTGGTGTTGTGTGCTGAGAGACATAATAAAGAGCATGTATCATGGCAATACCCACCATATAAAATTCCCTGGAGAGATTACCCAGTGAGAAAAAAAGGCTTTGGTATGCCCCTGTTTGTTGCACTGATTTTCCTGACTTTCCTGGAGTAATGAATATTTTCCATCTCTCTCCTGCTCTGAAAAATGCTACAGCCTCTGCAGACGCCTGAAGAAACCTGCAGTTCTTGATGCTCAGGGGTCACTTCTAAACACTCTTTATTTCCTGCTCTTTAATGCTTTTCATACTATGCTTTGACATGAAGCATCTGATAAAGTAAGTCCCAAAAGCTAGGGCACAGGAGATGAAGACATGCAGGTGTACATGTGGGCACATCTATGGCCATGTAAAAACGATAAATAACACCAAAACCTGTACGGGAGTTTCTAAATGCAAAGGATCACAGTAAGTCTGCACAGAGTTACATCAGGCAAGGGTTCACATTAAAACAATCGGCTTTTCTTATTTTTTTTTTGGCACTGTTGTGGGACATAGCCCATAAAATTTGTGTAGGAACCAAAATGTTGAGGGATGGACACTTCGTCAGCCTGTGCTTCCGAAAACACTTTGGGCCCTTCTGGTGCAGTATAAGTAACTCAGTAATCACTGCTGCTTAGTAACTCAATGAAGTTTGCAAACCAGGAAAATGTGCTGTATTAGTGACAAATAGGTATGCAAGGCAGGGTTCACCTCAAATAGACACAATTCTCTATGCAAAATACAAAGCTGTGCAAAACGTAAGAGACTTGTTTCATTAGCTAACGCTTTTGATCAGCTACACGTAGAGGAAACGCCATAGTGCTTGTAATAACTCACACAGAGTTTTTGTCATGCTTCTGACCAAGTCTGCCTAGTTTTACACTCCTTTCTTCTAACTGAACACCAATAAGATTACAGCTTTGGTCTTGGGATTATTTCTAGTGGTATAACTTTATACCTTTCACCTTGCTGTGTCTTAATATCTCACTTCCAACCTTTGCCCAGCTCAGAGATGCATATAAACCTCTGCCCATGAAAAAGCCCATCCCAAGAAGCTTCTACAGAAGCAGAAACCACTGTCTGCGTCCTCTGTGCCTGGTGGTGCCACTGGATGTAGGGTCTGCTACAAGCCAGACACCATCCAAGCCACGGGCACCAGCCAGGTACAGAATCCAAAGCCATTCTCCCTGCTGTGTGTCTCCTTCAGCATGTGCAGGCAGAGGCAGCTGCTCCAAGGAATGGCTCTTTCCTGTGTGAAGCTTTACTGAGCCCTGGAAACATCACAGCTGCCTTCGTGGAGCAGCTGATCTGCACAGGAATCCCAGTAATCAAATCATGGCGGTGGCTTCAATGCTATTCCCCCACCGCTGTACGAAAGGCCACTGGGCAAAGATTACCCACGACAATTTGATTATGTGCGAAAACAGCTGCAAAACTTTATGAGGTTTTAGGGTTGTTGTTCTTTAGATAGGAGGGGGGGAAAGGAGAAGGAATTAGACATGGAGCAAGCTGGCCGGGGATGACCTGTGATGGCAGGGAAGCACACTGTCATAGACACACACGAGCAAAAGATTAAGGACTGATATATACAAAGCCGGTTTTTCTCAAAGGGTTTGCTTTTCATGACTTGTCACCTGGAACGGGGTCAGTGTGACCCGCTGCATCTCCCACACTCCTAGTGCCACGAGAGACGACCGCTCATTTCCTGCACCCACCCTTTATCAAATGAAAAGGCTATTTTGCCACTATTTACCTATACTTCCGTGTTAAGAGACCATGGTGGCCTAAGGGAAAGTGAGGTGTATTCTTGTTGATACTAGTTGAAATCTTGGTCATATTTAAATTAAAGAGAGTTTTATTACTGCCTTCAAACAGGCCAGAGCTTCACCCATGAGAATACAGTGTCTGGAGAACAGAAGGTAGCAAAGTCCAAGGGAAAACTCCACATTATCTTTTAAACCACCTTGTCTGAGATATTTTGCCCTCCTTGATTCCATTAAAAGGTCTCCGTGCTTTGCAAAATATCTGTAGAGGAAAACAAACCACCACAGAGAATACTTCACTTGGTATTAACTTTCATAAGGCACGATGAGAGCTCATCAATGCAGTCTGTAGCTGGTTGATTTAAGGACTCCACCAAGCATGTCTCACACAGGAATTACAATACATGTGGTATTTGTTTGTTTTTGTTTTTATTTCAATTTTATTTCTGGATTCTACTTTGCTTTGTAAGTTATTTTTCTTGCATGACAAGCAATATCCAATTATTCATGCACTGCCTTTTTTGTTTTGTTTAAAATTGACGTTTTGCCCAATCTTAAGACCACAAGATGCTTACTAGAGCAGTCCTCCAAGCTTCCACAAGGTCTCCCATACTGCTGGCTTTTAAAAATTAGTACATACTAAACCTAATACACATAAAACCAAAGTACACAGTTAGTGACATCAGCCACAATTTCCCCTCCACAGTCGTGCGTGCATTTTTTCTATCTATGCACAATGGTGTTTCCAACCTGAAAACAATGCATTCAAGGAAAAAATATGGTTTTGTGTGATGGGATTTCCAATGGAGCCTGAAAGACTTCGGTAACCCCAGACTATAAAGAAAGTCCAGAGAACAGAATGCTTAACATCTCCAGCCTCCTTTGAATTCCCAGCCTTACTGAACCAAGAATAAAGAAAGCCTGGCCCGTAAGCAGGAATCCACTAATTAAAGAGAAATGGGGCTTATTTGTCTTGGTTTCTGAAGTCACAGTTCTCTCCACTTCTGAAAACACAAGTTTCTCACCAGTTCTTTTCCGCCCTAGGGCTGTGACCTAAGCAGCTTAAATGATACACAGATTTTGGTCGAAATCTGCTCCTTATTTACTGGACTTCAAATGTGCAAGCAATTACTGAATGGGTCTCGTTTATTGAATAAAAGTATTTAGGCATTATGTTTACAAAGGCCTAGAAACATTAAAATCTAGTGAAAAACAATTATTTTTACAGAATACATCTGCAAGCAATATGAAGTCATTTTGTTTTTGTAAATTTCTCTGTAACAGACTTATTGTTGATGTGGAAAATGTTCACATTGCACCAGTGAATTATTTTGAAATGCCAAACTTAATAAAGGAGAAATTATTGCAAATAATATCACAACCCCGAAGGAAAAAAAAAAAGCCAAAATACCAGTGGTTTCCTGACTAGTCAATCCTCTTCAGATTGGCAGACCTCTTCAGACTAATCAGGAAGAGTTAGACAAATAGTTACTTTATTACGGCGGCTGTCAAATAAATCAGAATCTGGCGAGCAACTGTTGCTGAGCCCTGCAGCCTGGCTGGCTTCTTCTCCTGTAAAACCAAGGCAGTTACAACAGACCCACGTATGTGTCTGTCCGTCTGCAGAGCAACGTGTAGGCTTCAGGCCTCTAAACAAAACTTCTTCCAAATTTGGGCTAGCATTTTTCTTGGCTTCCCCAGGTTTTGTTGTGGAACATGGCTGAGAGAAGAAATGTTTTCAAACCAATTAATTCAAGTCACTGCTGTTATTTTTAATGGAGAGTTCTGAAGCTCAGCTCACAAAGGGTAATGAGAAAATAATGTTTTAAACAACATCATCAGAGGAATTAGGCCGTGGACTTGAACTACATTATCCGATTCTCACCGCAGAGTTATTTTGCCCCCAAAATGTTTGCTCTTTACAGTGGCACCATGAATGGGAATTTTGCCTAAGGTACAAGCCTGGGACGCGGCCACAACTGAAGGACACAGAACAGCGAGTTTCAGCCATCAGCCACAAGAAATGGTTGCTTGTGCCGCTACCCCCCAGACTCCAAACACGCTCCAAACACCAGTAGGTTTTGCCTGTTTGGGAAGGAGTGAAAACTGAGGTCTTGTTTTATCAGGGCACTGGGGCACATTTCATCCGCTGTCCCACAGCACTTGAGCATGTATTTAACCTGATGCAGAGGAGACTTAGGTACATAATTAGACTTTAGCATTACTCAGTCATTCTGCTGAATAGAGGGAAGAAGAGTGCTGCGTCGAGAGGTAAGTAACAACATCACCTTTTGCACCTCCATTCAATCCATTTTGTGTTATCTACGTCGAACAGTATTGATTTGAAAGGCAACCACAGGGCAAAGGAAAGGCAAAAAGGAGAGCGGGCAAGGAGGGAGGAGGAAAGTTTGAAATTAACATCCAGAACGGGTCTAATGAACACTGGGGCTTACAGTCCCCTTTGAAATGTTTCCAAGCACAGCTATTATACAGAATATATTCAGCAGCTGAACAGCCAAGAATTGTAGTTGGAAACTGTACGACTGCCCAGGCAAGAACTGCACTACTTCTGCATCCTTTACATCCATGGCAATGCAAACTGGCAGCACTGACAAATCAATTCAACACCAGTGATGTTGCACACTTGCTAAGAAGACAGGATATAATAACTTTTGAAGCTAATGAGATGGCTTAAGAACATCCTTTTTTTGCCCTGGACCACGTTAAAAGCAAACAGCGCAGATGGACTTGCACCTGCTTCCAGATGAAAGTGGCAGCTAGAGTAGTGCTATTCTTAATATGAATTAACTTCTAATACAGATCTGCTTTAGTTCTAATTGACTTTACAGTGCTACTAAAAATAACCGTTCATCTAGCTGGCAGGCATGCTTCTCCCCTTCCCCATGTCTCAATATGGAGAGGGAACACTACAAGCACAGTTGGTGAACAACTGTCCACTGCTGGTAGCAGTGTTGCTGATCACTGTGATTTGTCTCCTAGAAGTAATCTATTTGGTGCAAAACCCACCCCTAAAATTTCGCTAGCCGTAGCCTATGTTGCCATTCCCACACACGTGTATGAAATGAACAGGCTGCCACAAGGTAAATTCAACTGCTCCCCAGCAGCAGCCTGCATGCCTGCTCCTACACCCCCACAGGTGCCACGTAACCCACTCCTCAAGAGAGTGGCTGGCTTGGAGAGAGGATGCTGAAAGTCCTCCTTGTTTCTCATTCCAGCGCATGGCCGGGGCGGACAGTGTGCGGTAGAGGGCTGTGGTGGGCACAGGGCAGCCTGTACAACTACCAGTGGTACCCCACGCTGTGCCATGCAGGCCAAGATGCAGGAAGCCTTCTCCTTCCGCCTCCACTGGTGCAGGTCCCTGCTCCTACTCTCCATGCTGGGATGAGCACGTGGCTGCGCCCTGCTCTGTGGACAGTCACTCTGAAGGGCAACTGCTGTCCTCCTCCCATATGCAGCCTATTTCCCATTTCCTTCCCAATTTTTCTTTATGTTGGATTTATTTTGACTTTTAAGTGGAAACAAGCTTTTACTCATCTGTTTAAGGCAACTCGCCCTTCCATCTGGTTTATACTGTACATCATCACCTATTGTCCTGCCGTGAGCCAATTTCTGAATGTTTGAGCTGTTGATGGCTGTTGGCGATGATGTATGAAGCAGAAACAAAGCCAGAGTTGCAAAGACTTCGAAAGGCTGAGGATAACTAAGAACATTGTTTTGACTAAACACAGACATAGACACCGAGAAGCTGTCACTTCTTCCAACCTCGCTCTCCCTCTCTGGAGCCACCTTTTAATTTGTTGCAGTTGCACAAATGATCTCTGTGTGTTAAGAGTTCAAAGGCAACAGCCATCCACAAAAAAACATCTTGATACTCCGCCACCTTAAAAGACACTTCTCCGATGAAGTTATAAAAATAGGCTCTAATGCCTTAGAAAGAATAAGACTTTCAATGTAATATGTAAAGCTTTATGACTTCTTAACAAAACAAAACCAAAAATATTCCAGTTCAGCTAAAGGTAATTATTTTTTCAGGAATCGTCTAACTCCAGCAGAGACAGTTAGGGTGTAGAAGGCAAACATCCAAGGGTTAGTTTTGGCTGAGACAGCACAGTCTGCCATCCAGACTCGCATGGAGAGGGGTTAGAGCACAGAGCTGAACAAGAAGACCAGGAATTTGTGTCCCACAACGCTTCTGATTGAAGTTACCTGCAGGACTAGAGGTAAGTTGCATTTTCTCTGAGCCTCAGATTCTTCAGTGGAACATGCTAATAATGATGTTTCTTCAATTTCCTAACAGAGTTTGGATAAAACATGCTCACAAATAATTTCTGTGTGTTATTGGTACTCCAGGAGTGACCATGTAATGTTAGGCCATCTCCTCCATGGGAGGACACACTTTCTGTCTTATGGATCCTAAAATGTAGCATTTGCAGTAAATACAGACTACCATTAAATGCACACCATCCTATGTACAACATTTGGTAGACGTCGTGGGGAAGAACCACAGATTCGCCCTTGTAGGCAGCCTATCTTGTGGAGAAAACCACCAATGAGAGACTGCCATCTTACAGCCCAGAGGCCAGTGGCACGGTGCAGGTGATGCCATCAGACAAAACCAGAGAGATGGGGAAAGGTAGTGTGATGCAGGATCTGGAAAAGTAGGACAAGAAACTCACATTTCACAAAAAAGGGGGAGTAAAAATACAATGATGGGAGGGAGACAAAACCTTTTTGGTGGGATATACGATGTCGTTTTATGGGGACAAGCTCAATGTCCACAACACAAGAAATTCTACTTTCTTCAACTTCACCTTCTGTAGGTAGGGTGAGGTTATCTATAGATTTAAAGAGGGTAAAAGTGACTGCAGTCACTCAGTAACCAGGATCTGCATGTCTGTAATATACAGTGACATGTTTAACCCCCATTGGTCACTTCAGCCACCTTTGTGGCAAATAATAAAAAGAACAGACACTTTAAAATCTTTGTCGGTTATCAAAGGTTACTCTGCACTTTTATCCTCGCATGATACCCTTAACTCCGTTTACATATGACTGGGATCCCTTTCAATTTTAGGCTAATGTTCTTTTATATTTATAATATTCAGGATAGCTACACATGCTTGATTACCTTTAAAACACTTATCACGATCCCATTTAAAAATAAATGAATCCCATTTAAAAGTGACTTGTCCCCATCTTCTAGTATTTATGGACAAGGACATATGGGGTTGATTTCTCTCATTATGAAGCAGCATGTCTGAGACTTAAATCATTTAAATTATTCATTGACAGCAACTGGGCTGCTCATGCAAACTCCCACTTAGAAAAGGAGTCCCAGTGATAGGACCAGTCAAGTGGATGAAGATGGCTGAACAGATTTTGGGATGCACTGAGCACCCACAGATACTGCTAACTTTGATTAGGGTGAGGAGTACTTTTGAAAATCTAGCCCCATCTTCACTGATAAACATAATTTAACTGGGACTTTCAACACGGTTATTCTGAATGACATTTTCTTCAAAGGTTACCATGGGCAAGGTTCTGAGTGGTGATCACTAGTAGCTGAAGGACTATGAGTGACTGTGCACTGATTACCATAATAAAACCCAAGCCTGCTGCAAGACATTTCTAGAGCACCGAATTACGTGGGACTTTCCTTTTCAGTGTGGGTTCAGGGTGTTCCTGACAGTGGCCAGACACAAGGCGGACATCTCTGCGGAACCTGGGCCATGAAAGCTTCCATGAAGAACAAAGCCGACTCTAAGCAAATGAAGAAAAGCATCTCCAAGCATCAGAAACCACCCATCTCTAGTACGAATACTGCTGTTCCAGCAACATTGAAATCTGAGACAGGAGATGGATAAATCAACTGCACTGTTGAGCTTGAACTGTAATAGTCCAAATGACAGAGGCTGTAAACATTTAAAACTCTGCTGTAAAGCCACTTTCCGGCCTATCACAGACTACTCTGCTCTCTGACCACCTCACCAGTGGAAGACCTTGAGCTAACTGTTAGTGTGTTTTCAATCAGTGGAGTCAGAGAGAGAGAAGAGGAATCATCCTTCATGGAAAAAGAAGTTATGGTTATTCTTTACAACATTTTATTTTTAATTAAAAAGACACATTTCTTGCTCTCTTCAGAATCATTTTCAAGTCACATTACATTGTACATATTGCAGCTGATTTCACAGCTATGTGGGCAAATTACTATTTTTCTGCACAACTAAATCATTATCAAGGTAACAGCAGACAGTAGCACCACTAACATCTAGCAGTTACAATGCATGTTAGGAAAACACTAAGGTCTAGCTCTTGGAACAAGAAACTTTCATATTTCAGCCAGACCTCTCTTCCCTGCCCAGACGCACCTCTGAGCCCCAGCATGTACCGGACTTTGTCCCTATATGTGATCTTGATGGTAAAGATTTTGTTTTGTTTCTTTTTCCCCAAAGAAAGGCAAAAGGGTTAGTAAGTCTTTAAACTCCCAGTTCTTAAGGCTGTTAATATTTCACATTGCCAGCAGGGAAAGGAATTAAAACTGCCAGTAGCTATCCAGATAGATTTTAAAATCCCCTTCCCTCCCCCTTCTCCCTGCCTCCCTCAGCTTCAGAGGATATTTTCCCCGCAAATTGGTTTTAAATTAAGGAAGGTGATGAAGGCAATGTGCCGTCTCAGCATTTTCCCAGGTGCACTTAATCTAATTTCATTAAGGAGATCAGGACAGATGATCGCTACAGTAGAAACATTAAGTCTGTCCATTTTTGTATAAAAAACCATTAAGTCTGTCAAAGTGTCGGCGGGTGGGCTGTTTATTATTGGAGATGAAGGCGCGCTTTGCTTCCCCAATAAACTGTCAGGAGTAGTAAACCACAAATTAAGTCAGCTGCTGCCAAAGATTTAGGCAAAGATCTCCAACTAATTTTGACACAGGTGTGGGAAAGGCTAAGGAAACAGAGGCTGCAAGTCGGTCTGTATGCTTTGGAAACCAAGTCTTTTGTGTGTGTGTGTGAGATATTTCAACCTGACCCATCGAAGAGTGGAAGACTGGGCATCAGTGGATACGATCAAGCAGAACTGCTGATGCCTCTGGCACTCCGGACGCAGCGTTGACGGGAACCATGCACTGCAGAGCCCAAACCGCGGTTTACCTTTGCTTTAACCTGCACTAATCCTGCTGGGACTCATCGTCTTGTCTTATGCAGACAAGAACTTACACAAAATAAAAGCTTCATTCAAGCCACTGCTCTGTTTTGAACTTATGCACAGCTTTGACTAAACGTAAAATCACATTCCTCAGATAATCATACAGATATCATACAAAATTAGATGAAAGCCATCAAAATGCAGAAACTATGGAATACTATATAAAAACCAAGAAAGAAATCAAGTGAAGCTTTCAGATTGAATTTTCAGGCACTACAAATTCAAATGTGAGCCATTTGCTAAGGAGAACACCTTACTTCTCAAGAAAAATGAAGCTGGGTAGAACTCCGTACTAAAGACCATCAAGAAAGATTAAAAAGTATAAAATACTAACTGGAATTATACAATCTTTACAGTACATAAAGAGAAATTAATAATCACTAATATGGAATCAGAAGTGTTATTCTAGCTGGAGCTTTGTGATGAGAGAAAACTGCTGTGTTTGCAGGTCACATGTGCCATGTACTGCTTTGAGCATCAAGGGCGGGCAGAGCAGAGAAAGGTTCATTTTCCCATCCCCGATGGAGCAAGGGGAGGAACAGAGCCCACTCCGCTGGCAGAGGCTTCTGCAGCGTTGCAGGGACTAGGAGGGAGTGGGAGAGATGGGAGGAAGTCAGCCTATACCATGAAAAATGACTGGCTCAACCCTGGGTAGACCCGGAGCTGAAGGCTCACAGGTGAATGAAAGACCAAGACTTTTCCTTGCTGCCTGGGAAGAACTGCTGGAGCCTGTGTGTCTGTACCGCAGCCAGCACTAGAACCAAGGGGTGACCCTGCAGGGAGCAGTGTGACGCTTATTCACAAACATTTGTTTTAATCTCTTTCGCTCTGAGTTTTCTCAGTCTTGAAAGTATCTCACCTCGGTTTGTGTTTGTGGAAAGCTGGGACTCTAGCTCTTAGGGACTCCTGCCCCTGAGGGTGTACGGCAAAGGCTGGGCAGCACCAGCTGAAACATCTCCCCTGGCTCAGGGTGCCATGGCAAGCCCCTTACTGACATTGCAGACAAAAGCAGCAGTTGATAAGTAGCTGATAAGTGAAAACAGCAGCTGATAAGTGTTAGGAGACTCACCTAGGCAAAAGAATACCCGTTTCAATCACAGTGCTTCAGGTAAGGGTGAATTCCCAAGCAAGGTCAGGCAGACATTACTTGTAGTCTTTACTACTGCTGGAAAACCCCTGTAGTGAAACCTAGTTTGGATTTTTTATTGCAAATAGGACCCAGAAACAAGAACTGTTGGAAAGCTACAAAACCTGAAGTTGACTCTTGGGCCATCCTTGAGTTTCACCCTTTACGCCTGCATAGGAGACACAGTGATGCATACTATGCTCTTCTGTATTATTTAACCTGGTAAAACAATTTTCAAATACAGTAATGAGAAACTTTGCAAGTCAAATGGGGGCCTGCAATTGCAGCTATTGGAGTATGCATCCTCAAAAATTCTCATCTGCTTGGTATTTTTACGGTTAATTAAATCATTCAATTTAATTAACTGAATTGCCTAACTCAGTTGCCAATTCCTATCACCTGCCTACTATGTTATCTTCTATCTGATCGCCTCCCAAGAGTTACTGCCATTGCACAGGTAGCCCTTTGGATTTATAGATACATTATAATGGTGTTCCTTGATGTGGGCAGACAGCTGTACAAGATCGCTGTCTTCCCTGTTGCATCAGATCTTAAAAGTACCTTCACAAGGTCTCAGGCAAGACAAGAAAATGCTCATGGATGGGGAACTGGAACAGGGAGATGCTAAACAATACAGAAAGCAGAGCGCGAGGGACATGCCGCCTGCCAGCAACAGAACTGGTATTATTCTGTCTTGCCCAAGTGCTCTCCATAAGATCTCTTCAGTCCTTTTATGTGAGTTAATGATGGATTTTTGTCAGCAAACTAGAAGGCTCTTCTCATTGTTTGCTCTGAATTTTTTTTTTCTACATTTTCAAGAATGAACATGGACACCACAGACTGTGATGACTCAGCTTGCCATATACAGACTAATGTACTTAAAATTTGAGGTTTTGTCTGTAAAAAAGAAAAATCTCAGTAGGAGGGAAGAACACTGGTGCTGAAGCTTTGAGTCTGTTTATGTTTTTCAATTGCATTCTTGCTTTACTTAAATACAAAGGTCAAGAAGGGCCATTATTACTAATACTTTTTACTGGAGTTGCAGACCCTCTCGTCTTATAGGTCTCCTTTCCCTCTGGAAGGGCCTACAGGGCGTAACTCAATTGCCCCAAGTCTCAGTGGGAACCTTTGTGTCTGCTCCGTGCACATGGTGGGTGGAACGATAGAAGCCGAGGGCATGCCAAGGCTCTCCCCCATCTGGCATTTCCCAAGGAGCGACTGAGCGAACTGGGTATGCAGCAGGCTTGCATGATGCTATTTTCCTGGTAAATCTGTTCATGGAGAATGATGAAATAAAATAAATTCACTGAGTGGTGAATTTTTGTCTTCCTGTACTAGCAACAACATCACGTTTGCCTGTTTATAGCACCCGAATCTTTCGAGGGCTACAAGGTTATTTTAAATTCAGTATTTTCATATTGTTTAAAAAGCAGATCTGTTTTTAACAACAACATGCAGCTCGTCTGTCAAACAGAGACTTTCTTTCATTAAGAGAACTAACCACCTTTACCTAGTTATTATTATATGGGAGTCAGGTTTCTCACTGGTTTTCACTTCGCATCACTGTGTTTTAAGTCTATAAGAATTAAACCTTAGAAGAAACACTGATTCTGTGCACATATGTGCATGCACATGCATATATGCTATACTACTGCATACTGCAAAGCCTGCAACACAGCCCAGGCACATGCTTCTGCAACTGCATTCAGCATTGCTGTCCCTAAGCAAGAGCATCCTACGGTAAAAGGACCAGCTACATACTGCCTGAAAACCCAGCTGGGAAGTAACTGGCAAATGGAGACTTCTCATTCTTAGTCACAGCTAAAAGCTGTCATAGACTGAAGTGTAATGCAAACAGAAGTGCAAATACTGCCCTGTGAAAGCCCTTGGTTCAATTCCACATCTGATCTCTCCCTTTTCTGCCGCAACCAGTAAGAATTGGGATTGCTGGAAAGTACCAAGTTTCATTTCTCATCTAATGATGGACAAAACCAATCTGGGGACCTTGGCCTGGGCAGGCTTCAAAAATAGCAAATAACTGATTACCTGAACTGGGAACTAAACCTTGAAGCAACAGACATATCAGATGGAACCCACTTTTTCCATTGCTAGATAAAATGTGAGGAGCAGGGGGAAAGAAGCCTCCAGCAATAGTGCTATCAACAACAGCCCCTGTGGACTTCAAATGTGTGGCACTGAGTCTGATTCCAGCCCCACGAGACAACACATTGCTGTTGAACTGGCGCATTGACAAATGAGGCCATGAGAGCAGGAGTGTAAAGGTGACACAAAACACACAGAAATTTGGATCGAGGTAGGATCTTTGGGAACAGACACTGTGTAGTTTGTCCTCCTCTCCCCCACTGAACTGCACCTCAACTTCCAAAGTCTTTCACAATCCCCCTCTCTAGATTTCACCTTCCTTTGACCACCAGCTACCTGACACAGCTCTTCTCTCCTGGGCTGCAGCAGCTCTTGTCCACTCTGCTCCTGCCTCTGAAACCGCTGCTGTAATTCTGAGCATCGTTAAGACCATCTTCCCCGAACTTTTTCATCTGGTGTCACAGGGCTTTATCTTATTTCCGGGTAATCCCATACATGAACACACATACACAGTGTGACCGTTTCCACTAGAGCGACTCCCAGATCTCTCTTCATTACTACATCCCTTTCTCCTGCTGCCTAAACTATGATTTTTCCTGTGGGCTTGTAGACACCCTTTCAAGGTCAACACAGCTGAAACAGAAGTGATAATTTTACTCCCCAGATCTTCCACATAGTTTACTCTCCTCATTGCTTCCACTCTTATCACTTCCACCTCTCACTCAAGCCCGTAGTTCTCAGCACTCTTTGACTCACACCATGCTCTACAGCTTGATATCCAACCTATGTTTAAGTCCTATCTATCCTTTTTCTCTATAACATAATGAGCATCCTCTGTTCATCCATACAAGCTTGTTCTTGGTCAAGCTCTCACCTCACCTTTCATTTACCATTTTATCCTTTCCTCTGGTGATGGCAGATGTAACTGTGTCCTTGTGCCAAGGAAAAAGCTGCCGCAAGATCATTTTTCTAGTCCGTGGCTTTGCTCCCTACACAGCTTCCCACTTCCTCAATTGCAAACTATCACTCTTCATGTTTTGACTCTTTCACAGCTTACCTCTTCTTCACAACACCGACACTCAGTATCAATGTAAACTCTCTTCTCTCACTGGTCTGACTTGATCACCCCCTTGTTAAACTTTCAAATAAGCACCTCCCTAATACTCACCACTGTACCTTTCGCGACAGAGAATACCTCCCCATTCACAGCCATAAAGCCACCTGATTTTCCGTCTCAAATGCCTCCTAAAACCTTCCCTTTTGCCTTAACACCTACAAACCCAAAGCTGGACAACAACGAGGCTGCTGACATACTGAAACAGTGGTGCTGTTAACACTGTGCCCCCCGTTTATCTGAGTCCTTTCACTGTCTCTGATCTCATCCTCACGCGATGAGCTGTTCTGCATCAACATGGCACGTAGCAGGATGGGAACCCAGCCCACGGTGGAGCGATCATAGCACTACCGTGTTGCTCTTCTCCCCTGCATCAAGTGCTAAATCGCACCTGCTCATGCGCTGCGTTATGCTTCCAGGCACCTACTAGGACTCAGAAATTAGCACCACAAACAACAGCACAGCAAGGCTGAATTCACATCGCTGCAAGCAAGGCCTAATAAACTCACTGTGCTGTTGCAGAAAGTGGTGTGAAAACACTGTTTGAGAAACCTGACTTCAAAACTTTTTGCCTCCACCTTGGATATAGCTTTACCAGTCTCAAAGGTTGCTTGCTATAGCTAAAACACAAACTACAGAACAAATAACTGGTAAATACGGATTCAACTTAGAAATACAGTGT
This sequence comes from Dromas ardeola, assembly GCA_013398915.1. Lineage (NCBI taxonomy): Eukaryota > Metazoa > Chordata > Aves > Charadriiformes > Dromadidae > Dromas > Dromas ardeola. The sequence goes on from VYZM01010234.1 coordinate 1,352,654, forward strand.
CATTTTTTGTACATCTTACTTAGACCACATTAAATGAAGGAATGCCTGATATGTAACCCCTGATTTGGAGAGCTCACTTACACTGCGGGGCCATGTAATTAAGCTGACAACCCACAATTTTGCACACAGCAGACAGAAGTCCAAGACCGAAAGAACACGAACACTGAATTACTTTGAAAGAAAGAAATAGGTTTTTTTTTAATGGAATCTTGAACACTGTTATTAAAAAAATGAGAGCAACATTTTGGAGTAACGAGCAGAGATTACTCATTCCCTTGTTTTACACAAGTTGACTTTTGGCTTTCTGCAGAACGCCATTTAACAGAGCACATTACCAAGCTGCTAGCCACTTTTCACAGTGATGCTAAAGCAGGTAAGAGACAATAAGTGGAACTGTTGATGGTTTATATTACTCTATTATGTTAATGTTCACTAAAGTATGCCATAAGCTCTCTCATTACATGTGTATAAACCAATTCTCTGTGGTGTTATTCCTGTGCTAAATGCTATAACTACATAAATCTTGAATTAATGGAGACTTTATAGTTCCTGAAAATGAAGGGTAATTGCTATCTGTTAATGCTGTTGTTGCTATTAAAGGAAGTATATATTTTCAGTAACAATGTTTATGGACCGTGAGCCTCACATCACAGCTATTGCACAGCGCGGAGATGGTGTAACACGATTATCAGACTAACTCCCTTTCTCTCCCGCCTCCCTCACAAAAGCACAGTATCATTTCCGCAGCTTCAACAAACTACCCTGCAATTCTCCTAACAGCTGCAGAGTCCAAACCGATGTCCTTCAATGAACATAGAGGAACAGGAACAGGATTTGCATTTCCATCTCTGGGAACACATGATTTGCTAAGTTTCTCGCTTGGTTAAATGGCTGGACAGCTCACTTTATCAGTTTGGGTATTTTGAACAGTTCTTCGAGAAAGCGTGTGGTGACAGAATGATAGGTGTGAGAAAGTATCATCCCACTGACTTCCTTTGAGATTTCAGCAGTGATGCAGAAGTGAAAGGCTATACTTGGCCAGAGACAGTTCTAAGAAAGTAGATGGGATGGACAGGTCCCCAGCCTTGAGCTCCTGTTCTCGGATTATTAAAATCAGCAGCGCACTGTTTGGAAACACTCTCACAATCTGATGTTAAACTGTACTTTGCACTAAAGTAATGGCTCCTCAATTCTGCTTTACTATACGTATGACTGACTATGCTCAATTACTTTTCTCCCCCGGAGTCCTGCACAGCACTGTACAAGATAAAAACCAAAACCATCAAGAGTGTGTTTATATTTTTCAATGCAGCGAGGGTAAAGCCTTAATTTTACTCTAATGTCTATGTTTTAAAACATTAAGAGCTCAATAGCCCATATACCTATGAACTAAATAAATAGTGGATAATTATTGGCATGGTACAGAGAGAGAAGTAGGAGGTGGAAAATTTCAGTTTTGCTTCTAGCTCTATCACTGACTCAGTTTGTACTTCTACGTAAACTTCTTTTTTTTGTGCGTTCCTCATGAGTTATATACAGACGACAGTGATCCGCTGTTTATGACTAACAAAAAGTGTTATGCAAATCAAAAGTACATTAGTAATTCCTGCCCTGCCCTTCTTTAGTGCCAGCACGCGTAGGTGTACCTAGAGAAAGCTGCTTCCTGCTGACCAAGCAGGAAAGCAGGATTGTCCTGTGGTGCTGTGAAATGAAGCCGACCCATCATGTAATTTGGGAAGCCTGATACTGGGCTAGACAGAATGTCAAATACTCCATCTGGATGCAATAGCCAGAGAGCGTCATTAGAAGATACATTTTTCCAATGCATGGAAGGGGGAAAAAACTCTCTTCAGTGTAATCCCTCAGGACATTCATGCCAATATTTTTATAGCTCCTAGTTGCACCAGCCATGTTAGTTTTAGAGAAATACTTCGCGTGTTTCCAGGGGAGTATGTCAGGTATCAACAGAGAAAGCCAGGCTGCCCTTGTGTTCCCCAAGTGAACACATTATTGCTGTGAAAGGTTTGAAGCCTCTTGACTTCAACCTTGGTGAGTTTACATGCATGTGCACATGTCTTTGCTGACAAGAAAAGCAACCCTACTTAATTCCAGAGACCTATTTAATAGAACCAACATCACGTCTCATGTCTCTACAGCTCAGGCAAGAGATAAAAAGATGATGATCTTGTGCTGCTCTCCTTATGAAGAAAAGAAATGTTATTATTAAGGTGGAGTCACCTTAAGGAGAAGGTAGCTGGGAAATATGTGAGCCTAGAAGGTCAAATTACAGTTATAGATATGTAAAGAAACGCCATATAAGGAACACTATAATAGCCTTTCATTTGCTGTAAAGGACAGTAAGTTACCAGCCAAACACAATGCAGCTTCCTCTGAAGGTAACCTCAGATCCCACATTCTGAAAGCTAATCAATGTTGTTCAGATTTCAATTTCTTCTCTACAAGGTGAAGTCAAACCTAATCTAACAAACGTCAGTCTCAGATGTAATGCCGCTAGCTGGGTCTACCAGTGTAATTTAGATAATCATTAATAGCATAGCTGTATAATAAAACTACATGTCACTTACAACTTCATCTGAGGTTTGACTGGCAGATCTTTAAACAGTTTTCTAAGTGATTGCTTTTACTTTCTTTGATTGGGCAGTCCAAGAAATGTTTTAACCCCTTGGTATCTAAGCTTTTAGGGAATAATTTTTCACCCTCACCACCTCTGCCATCAGCTCTGCTGCTGTGTAACCTTGAAAGAAAGGGGGGGTTGTCGTGGTTTCAAGGGAGTGACTTTATACATACATATACATATATAAATCAAAATATACACAGTATCTTTCATTCAACATCTATGATTTAAATGTTTTTCTTCGATCAAGACGTCATCTCAAAACACAGCTTTTGCCATACTCTGGCGATATTTGGTATCTGATGGGATTTTTAAGAGAAGTTGAAGAAAGCTTAATGCTTCCCAAGCGCTAACAATATTTAAAAAAATGAAAAAGACTTAACCAGAAGAAGCTTTTAGTGTAGTCTCTTGAACTCATGGTAACCTCTGATGTATGGCTGCAGCCAAGTGTGCTGCCAAGGAGACGGGGCTATCTGAAGTCAGCCTTTACTTTTGTAATGCTGATCCAGTAGAAACCTGCGTGCCACAGCTTCTCATGAATGAATGCAAGAGACTGGACAGCCAAAATATAATTAAAGTTTGATGAAGCTCTAACCTGAGACTGCCAAGTTTGATCTGCCAGAACAGAAGTCAGCAAGGGATACTCAAGTCTTTTATACATTTGATGCTCAAAAGCGTGGTGCAACTGTTGCTATGTAGTGGGCCTTCTCTCTTTTCCTTGCAAAGGTGAAACAAGAAATCCCTATACAAAACCACACAACTACAACCTTTCAACAACCAACCTCTGTATCCAAAAGAAGGTCAGAAAAATCATTGCTCTGTGATAAATATGCATGCAACATGACAAAACACTCGGTTACCACACTGCCTTTGAGGGTAGGTACCAGTTGTCCCATCTCCTAAACTGATTACGAAATTGACATCTTCAGAGGTTACTATAAATAAAATATGGGCTCCTGACAAGCTATCGGAGGAGAGTTCCTCTGAACCAGCACTAATGCTATGACTCGGGTCTCGCCAAATGCTCACATAATAATCAAGACAGACTATTATGTTTCTTTTCAAATGGGAGTTTCTTTTCTGTAAACAAAAACTAGTGAAGATCACAGAATACCTGATCCAATGTTTTTTTCATTCAATTATAGATATTTTTAAATTTGACATGAAGACTGGAGGAAAAATATTATTTTCAAATTCATTCTTAATTTTGACTATGAGGGAATTTCCAAGCTAGTAAAGCACATGAAAGAAGAAAATTCAGTCTTACCTTATCGTCAATATCACTCTCGCTGTCACACTGTGGATTAGAGAGAGAAAAAAAGATTTTGAGAAACACCTTTATGTATAGGGATCTTTTGCATCATCCTCTTAAATCTCTAGGATAGCTGTTTATGATGTTCTCAGTTCAATGAAACACACTTTTGATGTTTGCAGTAATGCCTTTTAGATTGCTAGCATAAACCAGACAAAGCCAATTTCTCTCTTCTTATACAAAATATGGTATACTCTTACTTGGATGTGGGAAAGCGAACTTTAAACAAAAAAGACAATCAGGAATGCATTTTAATAACAACTGTAAGATGAATACCACAACAAAAAGCATGCCTTTTTATCATCCCAAATTGTGGAATATATAGTAACAGTTTTGCATTGCTTCACCTTGATAAGCACTTTGTCATCTAACAAGGAAACTGTGAGACTGGCAATCAATTTCTAATTTAATGAGTGGTACCAAGAATAGTAATTAAAATACATCATAAATTCTGGTACATTTTTTAGTTTGAACGAGATCATGATCCCAGGAGGAAGTGTTTACTTAAAGAGTTTTAGAGTGTAATCTCCTGCAGCCTCTGAAAATGAAATGCTCTATTTTCACAGCACAAATGATGGAAAGATAACTTGAGCACTGAACATTTCAGGACATGCACATCTTGTTGGCTGGAGCTGAGAAAGATTTACAATTGGGAACGAAAATAAATCTCTTAGTGTCTGCTATACTGACAGAAAGCAGCCAGTGTGTTTTGTAGCTTTTGTGCCCAATGGGAATTTTCTCCTTCAGCCAGCAGCTGACAGGGATGGTCCGGGTGGGTTTCTGTAACTGGTGGCACCCTCTCGACTTCACTGGTTCGACAAGAGGGGACTCTGCAAGCCGGCAATTACAAGCTACAAATGTGGAAATGGTCCATGAGAATGCATGTGCTTCGGTGTCATGAATGTAGAGGAAGGAATAGAACTGTTTGGTCATTTTCTCCAGCTCCTGCTCCTCACGGAGCAGGGAGGGGGGATCTTTCCTGTCACAACTATTTATCCTAAAGTTACAAAGCAGAAATTTCAGCTGTGACATTCTCAGTTTTCTGCAGATTTTTAAGAGACTATTTAATCTCTTCTTCTTCTATTTGGCACGTGAAATGATTGACCCCAAACACTTGAGGAACCTTTTACTCTTAAATTCTCTGAAACACACCAAGCACACGAAGAACCGCGATACAGCAGAGGGGTCTCCCATGGTGATTCTGCAGTGAGGACTGCTCAGCTTTCCAACTGACTCCTCATTCCCATTTAACTGCAGTAGAAACGCTTGATTTAAGGCACCTGTTTTTCTGTTTTTCTATAGTCTTGACTAAGCAGAACTCTCTTTCTTTCAATATGAAACTGTGTTACACTGCCCCACCTGATCCACAGCACTGTTTAGAAGGATGCGCACACATCTAATTGTACCTGTAACCATTCTGGCAAAAAAAAGAACCTGAAGCAAAAATGGCAGAAACTACAGGAAGGCAGGACAATGCTCTGCAGGGGCCGGGGAGCAGTGGGTGGGCACGTCCTATGGGAATAACCAGTGTTAATGCCAGCAGACTGCATTAAGCCCTAGCCAACTACTTTGTGCGTGGAAGGCAAGAACATCACATAGGCACATCTTTAGCAAATACCTTCCCGTAAGCCATCTGTGCCTTTTTTGGGGACTTCTATTCCATCACTAACCTTTATGAAAATTATTATAGGAAACACAGTTTCTGTTTTTTCAGAAACCAGACACTCAGATCAAAACTAAAATTAGTCCTGATAAATCAGCAGCAGCAGCCATTTGCTGATTTTCCCAAACACATGCCACGTAACCATGAACTATTAGAAGTCCCTGCTCTCGGCATGGAACGGGACTAATTGTCCATCACCACTGAGACATGCTGAAACAGGTTTGCTGGGCAAAGGCTGCCCTAGTACCTGCTGCATTTGTGCTTGCTCAAGACAGTGCTAATTCAGCTGACAAAGCAACACATTCATCAAAAACAAGGTGGGGGGGTGGGCAAGATGCAGTCACAGCAGTACGCTTGTTATTATTTACACGCTCTTGAGAAATGCCGGCTGACTCAAGGGAAGGCTTTCACCTCCACCCAGGGGGCTGAAATCAAGTCAGCATGCTACGGGGAGTGTGCATTCTCCCAAATTGCTAGTATAATTGAGGGGGTCACGAAGACCAAGTTATTTTACCCTTTAAACCTGGCCTACTCTAAAGCATCCTAAGTTACCATTTTAATCATTGTGCTCGTTCAACCTGCACACTCATATTTTAGAGGCACAATATTTTGATGATGTGATTCAACCTGCACAGTTCAGACTAAAGCATGTTACAATGGAATTACACCTATCACAAAAATGGCATAAGAATTAGTTAGTACACAGCCCTGTGTTGCTTAAAATTGTATGCTTAGGCACCACCAACAGAAATTTTTATTCTTACAGGGACTTAAAGAATGAAACACTGAAGCAACAAAAATATCAAATAAATTAAACTCAGAAATATATTAACTAGAAAACATTCAAAATTATCATTAAAACTCAGGCACTTTTGCCTATGAGCCCTGGTTTAATAAAACCACAGTACTGTAAACCTTAATAAATTTAGCTTAAAAATATTTGAGAGCGGATGTAAACAATTTTGGGGAACTTCAGTAACCATTATTATTCAAATACAGCACAGTATTTTGGTCTTGCTGTCTGTTTTTGTAACAAAACCTGTCTTCCTATTTCTTACTGCATTATGATATTTTAAAGAAAGAGGACAGGCTTTTTCTTGTTGAAAACAGATATGACCTCAAAAACTTTTATGCCTATAATGAGTATAAAAACCTATTACAGATGGTTTGCATTACTAAAAGGTGCAGAATTGCTTTATTTAGATGCCTAATTTTGCTTTGTACCAACATGCAACTTTGTCTCATGAAGATAAGTGAAAGTTGCAAAAAGTCAGTGAACCATCAAATCCACATGCTAAATTTTATAAACAGACATACGGATGAAGCAAACATCTGCTCTCTGAGGATACATTTTCCCCCATTCAGGATGTGTAAATACTCCATAATTAATTGTTTTTAAAATGGAAAGGACAGCAAAGAATTTTGTATCATTTTAGCTTACATCTTCCTTATTTTAATCATGACCGCACCAGTCTCGCAGCCGAAGAAGCCGGCGGGGCTGTGGATGCAGGTCCACAGGCGAACATGGCTCTGCGCGCACATGGAGCCCACCGTGCGACTGCAAAATGGGTGCTTTAAAAACCACATTTCTGACAGTAAGTTGCATAATTTCTTGCTTGCCTTACGAAATAGCTGTCTTCTCCCAGCCGTGTAGGACTCACTCATGGACACAAACTGTCCCCGTATTGATTCCTACTGTGTGGCTTTTAAACCACCAAAATACAACACGTTAATCCACGTGAGAATGAAGTCCCAAACTGACCCAAAGCTACTAAGCAGTCTAGATGATGAAAGATTGTGGGGGAAGAATTAACACACCATTATTTATAAAATTTGCACTTCTGCTCAATATACAGCATCCTGGAAAATGAGAGCTTGAGACTCATGGCTACCAACCCACGTTCATCTCCCACCGACTTCTGAAGAAAATACAGCCAGCTTTGGTGAAAAAAAGCCCCAAGCTTCAGAATTCACTTAGGTTTTCTGCTTTTTTTTTTTTTTTAAAGAAACAGGCTCCCACATTCGCATTGAGAAACAGGAACCCACAGGCTGCTGAGCACGCAATGGTACTGAAAAAAAATGATGACAGCAAAACCAAACCCGTCCGGACAGATCTGTGAAAAACCAGAACCGCTGTCGACCCCTTCCTTTCAGGGGTGTGTTAAAAAACACAATTTCAATGAGCTGTTTCAGGTTCTGTGGTAACAGCCTCCAGCCTCCGCACACCCGCTCCTCTCCAGCCCCCGTCCCTGCGGAGCCCTGGGTCGACGAAGAGAGACTGAGGCTGGTGCATTTCATTGCTGGGATGGCTAAACTAATAATAAAGTCTTAGGAGAAACTTTGGTTTGACCCAGAGGATTTTCTGCGTCTTAAAAGACAACTTATTCCAGCCTGGTGAGGAGGAGGCCAGTGGCGGGCCCTACGAAGGCCGCGCAGGCCAAGGCTGCCCGGTGGCTCCTCCGATCGCCTCCCACGCAGCTGTTGTCGGAGGGACAAAAGCCCTTGTCAAAACAAAAAAGTTAAAGAAAACGTGGAGAATGGCGACTGTTGACAGCTACAGGGGCTCATTGAAAGACAAAAGCTTCAATTACCTGGATTTTTCTAAAGGCCTGTTAACACTCCTGGTCTATAAGCGAAACTGTAAACAGCCATTGTGCTGGGTTCATAAAGGCTCCTAAAAGGATTATTCACTGGGTTGTGCCAATTGCCTCTCAATTCCACCAAGAATGTTTGCAAAGCCGACCCCTAATTGTGCCGCTTTTTGGAAACAATTTCTTGCAGTGACAGATTCCAGTCAGAAAAAAGCCTCCCATGAGGTAAAGTTCAGCAGAAACAACACATAATTCAGGTAGAATGGGCTCAGTGCGCCGCAAAAAGGCCTGGCCTCTCCCTCCTCCTCCCGCTTCGGCAGACGTGGTGCCTCCACCCGCCATGACCCAGCACCGAAAGACCACGGAACCGGCCGCGGGCTCCCCGGGACGGGGCACGATCTGCCGGCTGCTGCCACCGGACCGTGCTGCAAAGGAAGGTCCAGGCTCTGGATGAAGCAGGGCGTGAAGCGGTGAGAATAAACAGTGCTTTCCTGATCCCCACCGAAGCGCCTGCAGCAACTCCACCATCCCCTCCGTCCCACCTGCTCTGCTGCTGCACCCAAAAGACCTGAGGAACCAGAGACAGAGCTCCCATGTGTGTAGGCCAGGCCCTGCAGATTCTTTTTTGTTTTGACGGCTGAGGTGGATAACTCACATTTCAAGACCCCCCCCATCCATCGTGCCTTTCATAGAATCATAGAATCATAGGGTTGGAAGGGACCTCTGGAGATCATCTAGTCCCACCCCCTGCCAGAGCAGGGTCACCTTAGAGCAGGTGGCACGGGAACGCGTCCAGGCGGGTTTGGAATGTCTCCAGAGATGGAGACTCCACCACCTCTCTGGGCAGCCTGTGCCAGGGCTCTGCCACCCTCAAAGTAAAGAAGTTCCTCCTCGTGTTTAGGTGGAACTTCCTCCGCTCAAGTTTGTACCCATTACCTCTTGTCCTGTCACTGGGCACCACTGAAAAGAGCCTGGCCCCATCCTCCTGACACCCACCCTTTAAGTATTTGTATGCATTAATAAGGTCACCCCTCAGCCGTCTTTTTTCCAGACTAAACAGACCCAATTCCCTCAGCCTTTCCTCATAAGAGAGGTGTTCCAGTCCCCTAATCATCTTGGTAGCCCTATGCTGCACCCTCTCCAGCAGTTCCCTGTCCTTCTTGAGCTGGGGAGCCCAGAACTGGACACAGTACTCGAGTACTCGAGTACTTTCCCACCAGGCAAGGAGTCACGATACGTTCCAGCACTCGCTTGTACAAATCATCTCAACGGGGAGAAAGATGGACTTGTGGCTACAGTAAAACACAGCAATATTGGCATACTTGGAGAAGGGACTTCTCTTACCATGGAAATGTAGATGCCACCAGCAGCACGCTTGCCTTTATTTCCAGTGAACTGGAAATAAACCTCTAACCCCACCCTCATCCCAAATAAGTTAAGACTGAAATGGGAAATACGAATGTTAGTCACTGTGGTTCACATGACATAAAGCATAAATCAGACCACTCCACGTAACAGCAATGGATACTGCAGAGGTTTGTGTCACTGCAAATAAAGCCAGATCTCCACTACAAAGGTTTTCTGGTGGACCTTGAGTCAGAGGTGTTCAGTGGCGTCATTGCTGGCTCTACCACAGCATTTGGGCAATTAGGTCAGCTGCAGAGTGTTTGAGCCATGTAAGCTTAGGTTTTTGGAGTGCAGAAGGGGAGCAGGCCTGGAATAAGCTGTGCACAGAGTTTTCAAAAAAAAGCAGCATCTGCAGAAGCAGCATGTAGGCTCTGCACTCCAGGACACCTCCACTGCCACCGGGCTCCTCACAAAGGCATTTAGTCCAAGAAGTGGCAGGATTTATATTAAAATTGTTTGTATTGTGGTTCTGTATGTTTTCTGGTAAGTTTAAGAACCGTGAAAACATCCTTTGACTCTTTGCTTACCCCCAACATTTTAACTTCCAGAGCACCCAGTTTTTCTTCACATAATAAAAGCGCTACATTGATTATTGATTCTCACGTAAACTGCCTCGGGCCAGGAATGAGAGCTCCAAGAAACAAAAACAAAAACAACCCAAATCTCGCAAGACTGCAAGAAGACTGGCAAGACTTGGGTGTTATGTCATTGGTTAGGTGCAGAGAAACACTGTTATCTGAAACGGGGCCGTGCCCTCCAAGCTTCTGAGAATTGCACAGAAGTCACCTCAGCTGATTCACATAAACGCAGTATCCCCTATTCCACCCAAACCCGGAGGTTTACGATCCAGGTGGTGCCTACACAGCTTCAAGGCTGCAGGGCCCTGTTGTGCCAGCACTATACTGCACAGAAGTTACAGGTTCTTGCCCAAACAGCTGACAGAAAGCCTTGTTTTCCTTTGCACACAAACATACACACCTACAGATATTATTTATATTATGATTAAGCAGACGGTTATAGACACCTAAGCCGGGTGTGTGAAAAAGCAGATCCCAGCCCCGAGGGATGTGTAATCTAACCAGTCTACCTGCAACTAAAACTGTGTGGGGAAGCATAAGGCCAAAAGAGGAGGAGAAAATATTATACATACAGTCTATAATACTACAATGCAAGCTGGCAGGGTAGAATATATATGTAAAAAGTTGCACAAAATATAAGAACAGTGTAGATACCTACAGAGCCTGTACACCCGCTCAGACAGTCACAGAGGATGGCCATGTTACTGCTATCTTATTATTTCCAACCATATTTAGTTACTGAATTTTCTTTTAATAGCGAGGCTCAGGGAAGCATTAGGCTTAAATCCCGGGTTGTTAACGTTTCTTTTAAAGAAAGGAGGAAAATCAAGCCCATTTTTCAGAGCCCTCCCCCTCGCCCTGTCCTCTAAGCTGAGTTCCCAGGAGCTGCTCACAGCAGCAGCGGCGCGTACGGATGCGCGCTTGTGTGTGCAGGGGGAGGGTGTTGTTTCCTATTAAGTCTGGCATCTGATTCATGTCTGCAGGGGCTTGCTTAAGATGATAGGAAGAGAGAGTTTTATCATGAGCCAGACTGACAGAAAAGCCTGCTAATGGGACTTGAGGCATACACAGGAAAGAAAGTGCCAAAACATTAAGCTACCGCCAAGTGTCAGAGGGCCACTGATTTATTGCAGCAATTTTGCCACTGTGTCCTTTATAAGGTCCCACAAGTCCTTCCTCCTGGCAAGAAGCTGTGAGCTGCTGCAGCTCGGGGAGAAGTTTAGATCCAGAGCGCAGAAAGTGTCCAAGCGAAAGGCGGGGGCCGGGGGGAGGACGGAAATCGAATGTTGACTTGAACTTGCCCCAGGCAGCAGAGTCCTCTTAGCTCCGCTGCCTCCCTGACAGCTTGATGAAATGAGTCAGGGCCTCCCTATGGCTAGACCAGCTCCGGCTTCCAAGTGCCGGGGTAGAGCTGTAAGAAACAGATTGAGCCTCAGGGCAGCAATTTTTTTATTTTTTTTTCCCCTTTCTCTCCTCAGCATTTGGCTGGGGGAAGGGGGAGGTTATGAGCACTACAGATGTATAGGCTGAGCCTTTGTCTGCGGAGGGGGAGGGCGAGGGGGAGAGAGAGAAGAACAGCAAGAGAGTATTAGCTATGGCAGCCGAGAATAGCCCTGAGCACTATAACTAATTTTGAGGGGCAGTGATGCATTGTACGGGCTCTGTGCTGTTTGGTCTGAGGGGGCCCCTGTTGTGAAGCAGCAATCAAGAGGACATTTTGTTAAGTGACCAACAGCTGTCATCTGCAAGCCCAGGGTAGGGAAGGAGGGAGCAAGGGGGAGGGAAAAAAAGAAAAAAAAAAAAAAAAAGAGCATTTGTCCCTTGGAGGCAGAGCACATTAATCCACCAATCTGCCACAGCTTTAACTCTAAAAGTGCTCGGTGCTGCCGAAGAGCTGGATTCCACTCCATCAGCCGCCCGGAGAGATGGTACCTCTCGCCCTGCTTCAGCCTGTCAGACGCAGGGAGCTTCCCTACCTCTGCGGGTCGAGGAACTGACGCTAAAAATACTATTTAAGTCTCTTTTCATTCCATAAAATTGAGTTGATCTGCTGCAGCTTAGGGTCAATCCCTCAAGGACTGTTTTTCCCCCCCCCTTCCCTTTTCCTTAGCACTCATAAATTAATCAGGAAGACCCTGACTAAGTCATTTCATGCTGTACAACATAAAAGAAAGTCCCCTGATGATCATGCAAGGATCTATTAAAAGTGGGAGCAGGGAGGGAGGAAGGGTTAGGGAAGAGGGAGAAAAGAGCGGGGGTGTGGGGGGGAGGAAAAAATCTCAACCTTTTTGATATTTTAGGATAAAAGCTGGAGGACTTTGTTACAAATTCTAGCCAACATCAAAACACCTTAAATAATTCAAAGAACATGTTAAAGGGAAGAAACTGAATGTTGCTCTGATGTTCAGTTGATGCAACGCAGAATATTACCCAAAACAGCACAGCCTGTTAAGGGAGACAGCAGCCTTGAGCATTTCAGTTCTTTAGAAAAATGTCAGAACCTGTAAAAATCATAATTTCCAGCAACTTTTTTTTTTTTTTTTGTGATATAAACTCAGCGAGACTGAAATGTAGGTTTCTGACAAGCTGTTAACAAGACAACTTTAGAAATCTGTCTGGAGCTCTCAGGGAGATGGGCTGCCATTTCACTGCTTCGAAGAAGTTCATGACATGACAAGCAAAAATCAGGGAACAGAGACCTAAAAACCACGGTGTAATTTTCATTTGCTTCTGTCGTGAAAGAATTCAAGCAGAAATATTAGAAGGCTGCACAACTAAAAAAGCCAGCAACTGGAAAATCATTGCTGTGGTTTGACAAGCACATCTTTTATACTGAAAATGGTTTCTTTATTATTACACCTATATAAAGGAAAGCATTTTTGGAAAAAAAAAAAGGGACAATCAAAAATTACTGCTAGAGATCTGCCAATTAAGATATACAGCTGCTGACTTTCAAGCCAAGTCTAAAAATGACCTAGTTCACGGGAGAGAGTGACCAACCCATCTTGAAAAAGCTGTGAGCACCACCAGATTTCTCTTGGTTTCCCACATCTGTGCCCTTCCTCCCCATAGGAAAGGTAGAAGTATCTTTCCATAGTGCAATCTTTTACTGGAGCCTACACAGATGAGTGTTGCTACATAAGGGTTTAATAAAGACACATTCATTAAAAATAGAAAAGTCAGCGTCCAGTGCCATCTACGCAGCAATGCTTGTACCGCATATTCAAGAGAGGCTTTCAGGCTGCTTTACCATATCACACCTCCTACTTTAGGCCTTAATATACCAGTATAACGCTTTTCCATAATTGCTGGATGACTTAACGATGTCTTTTCCAGAATCAATCTATTCTACTCTACGGTTAGAAAAAAGTAGATCGATCGATTGATTGATTGATCGATCAATCTATCCATCTACCTCCATGTAATGTATCTCTTTCCATATACAATCTCTCTCTCCCCCTCTCTCTTACCATTTGGACTCGTTCTGAGCATTTAATGGTAGGTTGATATAGCTGCCTTGAAGTCAATTTACTGATTGTGATTAACTCATTATATCCACAGTTGCAGAATCTTGGTACCTTTGGGATGGATGCTTTAGGAAACCCAAAAGACAGCCAGCTGCATACATACAATCTTATGCTTAATTCCAGCCCATATTTGCTGAGAGAGCGAGAGATCGGACAGCACAGAAGGTCATTTTCACTTGTAACACCTATGATTATACCAAGGGGTAATGTGAATTACGGGCCAAATTTAGCCCAGCATTTGCAAGGACAAATAATGAACTGAAGCTTTTCCACCTCTTTCCTATTTCAACTCATTTCCACACGGCTCCGGTGGTGCGACCCTACAGACATGCTTGGGTAATTGAAAGGATAGTGCATGCAAAGTTGAATGGCTGACACTGCATTTCACCAATTTACGAAACGGAGGAGACTCTGACAAGAAAAGAGATGCAGTTCGCTTCTCTTCTGAAGTGCTCACAAGTTCTTTTCATTCTCCCTTCGCTTGGGCATTGTGTCACCTGTCACTCATTTTCTTTTCATTAGACAGACACTCTTGGGGACATTACAGCTTCACTGCTGTATATGGGTTTTCACTAAGGAACCAGAGAAACATCCATTACTTTTTTATTCTACAGTTTTAAGCTATGACTAACACCATTTGCTTGCAAGAGACATCTTGCTTTGCTGCCTCCTGGCTTGGAGTTACCTGGACCCCCCCTGCCCCAGCTGCTTTGGTCCCTCACACTCTCCAGGGAGAAGCAGAAACCAAGAGAGGATTTGCAGTGACTCATAGCGCAGAGCGACTCTAATTTTGTTTAACGCGAGGATGCCTAGACAGGATATGTCCAACAGAAGGAAAGTGGCTTAAAACCATTATTTACAACAATGAGAGGCTGCTGCAGTTTGGATGGGGGGTTATAAGCCTTCTTTAAAATCAAGGAGTTTAGGACTTAATATGGCTATAGCCAAAACCATAATGATCTGTCTAGTAATTCCCCACTTAGTATAAACATCAGGTTTTTTCTTCTATTTGGACTGCAAATCTAATCCATTACTATGCCATGTCCACGTCATTATGGAGTCACCAAAAAGTACTCAGCCAGTACAAAATAACAGGATTTGTTAAAGTACCCCTGCTCTAACGGAAAGCATTTAGTTATTCTCAGCTCTCTGACTCCATGGCATGTGACTCTGTTTGGAAGTTTCATTTACATATTTATTTAGTGGAGAACATGCATGGCTGTCTTCCCTCAGTGCAGAACCATTATTAGCTGCAGGAAGCTGTTAGAGGGGACTTCAGCATGGAACTCAGGAGGAAAGGCATTTCCTAATACCTTAGTATCCTGCTTAATAACTGTCACCTTCCAGAATGAGGGTGATGGATTTCTGGTTATGAAACTTGCCGTGGTTTGTTACAGCTGATTCACATGAATGTTTATTTTATTTCACTTATACATTTCATTTATATATATCATATATATATATATATACACACACACACACTCTTTTTCCTATGCTGTCAACTTTCTTCTTCCGTACTTCTCCCTGTAAGTCCAAGTGGTGCAGCGACAAGAGAACATACCAGGCTATGCATGAAGACATCCACCTGATGACTGTAAAGTTCCCCCCCAAGTATTATCACAAATGTTTCCATTCAAATGCAATCTGGACACCCAAAAATTTCCAGCATGAACACTCAGAAGTGGGGATCAATTTCAGAATCAGCGCTGGCATCATTTAGGTATGAAGGCAAATCTCCACTGTGCCTTCTAATCTTCTATTCTGCACCTGGCAGGATGAGTGTGCTGAAGCCAATTTGAATTCAGCTCGGGTGACAGGCTGCACACCTTGAAATATACTACGACGATGCTATAAGTAATATTTTAACATACTATTCAATTAGGAACTTTGGACTTGGAAGACAATCTAAAGCACCTACTGTGTTCTCAACATACATTAATACAGTAAAATGAAGTACAGTTCATTCTTAATGAATATAGGAAGGTTATGTGCATCGCTGCTTTGTTTTGTTGAATGCTTTTAGCCCCTAAGAAGGGACAACCCTGTTGCTGTCAGGGACAACATTTACAATACTTATATATAATTAATATAATAATTAATAATATTTAATTCCACTGCTATTAAACTAATAGCAAGGTTTATATTGTTGTGGCTAAAAAATATAAAGCTTACAAGAACTACCACTAATGTTTGCATTATTGAACATTAAAATTCAAATCCGGTAAAAGATTTAGCACAAGAACGGGGACATCTACAGAAGACCTATTCCTCCAAGGAAACTCTCAGAGCATGTGCTTGCAGATTTCAACCACTGCTTTTGAAATAAACCTTGAGGGATGGATGCCCCACTCGCCACAGGCAAGCTACCCTGGAACAAAGAAATTCACCAAGATGGAAATAAAAAAACCACCTAAAATATGAAAAGTAAAAACACACCCCCACCACCCCAAAATCTCCGGCAGTAGTCATTAACATAATACAATGCAAATTAAACCTTTTTTTTTTTCCGCTCCATTTCGATCTTAAAAATACTAAAGTAGGTAAGTCTTGGAAGCGAAGGACAAGCATTGCCTAGGGCGTACATTTGGGTGTCTCCAATATAATCTAAGGAATATAGCAGAGGCTGCAAGCTAATTTGATAAGAAAATAATGTAGTTGGTTATTCACTCTTCCAGAATTATGCCTTGCCAAAGCAAAATATGAAAGCTTCGAGGCCTACGCCATTACCTGGAATATACTTCTTTAGATTACTAAATAACAAACCTTTAAAGATTAAGCAATTTTTAAAAAACATATTTGCTATTTCAGTTGAAATTGTAAAGGCTCCCCACTACCTTACTACATCTGCTCCTCTCTTCCGACCCCCCTAGATACTCATTTGTTCTTGTCAGCCCCCCAAATGTCAATGATTGATGTAAATGTAATGACTTACAAGATGGAGCCTCCTACCTCGCTGCTCTGCTTTCAGACTGCAAAGGTAGTTTGACCAGCACTGACCTCAAAGACCAAGACAAGGGCCGGCAGTGCATGTTGAAAGATGGGAATGCAAGTATCCCTATCCAGACTACCCTGAAACTTTCTGAACAGGCTTGAGGACATTTATCCTTTCTGTTGTCATAACAGATCTATTTTTTTATTTGTATTTTTCTTCCTGGACTGATGTGGAAATGCTCAGTTGTGTGGATAGATGTCATTTATGAATAGAAGCTCCAACTCTTTCCTCAGTAGTGACAGCCCCCTGTACGGCTAATCCAGACTGGAGTGATTAGAGAATAAAAGAAAGAGGAAACATCTCAACAGGAGGGGAAATAAGAGAAAAAGAATAGAAGACTAAAGAGCAAGAATGGAAAAAACAACTTACCGCACTGTGGACCAATAACGAGATGGGACTACAAACACTATCTGTTTGGGAATGAAGTCTATCACCTTCAATCACTAACCATTATTATTAGCACGATTATAAAGCTGCTAATAATCAGATGGAACAAACTATTACGTATTTGTCGCGGAGTGAGAGTACATTGAATCATATAAACTTTTCATTTTCCAATAGGTTGTTACGAACAGAGGTGAACGTGAAATTTGTTTGAAAAACTGTAAAATACCTTGACCACAATGTTTTGACTCCTCTCAGTTTGTGTGCTCTGGCACTATGAAGCAGACAGGTCTTCCTGCTCCACCGGGAGGTGCGGCACGGCCAGGAGTTCTTTTTTCACTTGTGATTTTTGCTGTCTCAGCTGTGATACACCAACCAACTCACGTGTGGTTTGCAGCCACGCGTAGCAATAAAACGCGTAAACAGCAACTCATGATAATGCTATTATTAGTATGTGCCACTACTGCACATACAATAACAGCATAGGTTTTCATGGACTGCAGAGTAATTAGGTGCCTTTAAATATGCTTTAAAGCCTTTTCATGGAGCTAGAGTGTGGGAAGGTTCTCCTCAGCATTTATGCAAAGTACTTGCACAGATGACTAAAACCTCAAGAGCTTTTGGCCAGCTTTTAGCAGCACAGGTCAAGAATGACAGGGTCTCATGCTAATCAATGTACATTTAAAAAAAAACCTTTTAAATTCACACCTAACACTTTTGTTTATGAAGCAGAAATAGCACTGAAAACAAACAACTTTGTTAGCTCAGCTGGCTAATGAAAAATTGTGACAATTACAAAAACGAATCTTTGTCTTCAATTTTCAGTAAGCAGAGCTTTAAAAGAACAAGCTGCTCTTGAAAGTATGATAGTTTTTTTCCCTAAAAAAGGAAAGAAAGAAATCCTTCCTAGCAACTGCAATTATGATACTTTCATGTCAAATGAATTATATTACTGAAAATAAATCTTTCTAAGATGCACAAGAGGGTTATCTGGCTCCAGTCAGACTTATGCATTACTGGTTTTATATGTTGTACTCTACTTGATTAATATAGGTAATCAAATTATATTGCCTTCCACTGTGCTCTCAAATTCAAGGCTATAATGTTTTCAATGACAAAGTTCATAGAGTTGTATAAAAATGTACCTCATGCTGTACCAGCCCTTTATTGCTGTAGTAAAACACCATTTTCAATTTAGTAATAAGTGATATAAAACAGAGTGTCTTGATTGGCAGGGTCGTATTCATTATGCAGTGCCCTACAACACAACACAGTTCAGAATGGAAATTTAAGGGCAAAATCCACCACAATCTCAGATGCTGATACTTCAGGGAATAAGATGATTCCTTTTCATGAGTTGTCCAAAGGAAGGGCAAGGAATTGGACATAAAGGCACGCAACGTATTACACACACACACATGTATACGAGGAAGAGACTCATCATAGCATGCTACTACTCCATACAGGTTTTCCTGCACTGAAGCCAATCCTATACTACTGCTTCCCACCTGGAATAGGAAATGAAAAAAGAAAATAACAGAAAAAGAGGAAGCACAACAGTCTGGATAGCAGCAAATACTGGAGAGCTCTTTCTGGTTCTGCCACTGGCTTGACTTGTGACCAGAAGAAAAATACCAGGGCTTTGAGATTCTGAGTGTTTAACTTGAGGTGCCTTAATGAAGTTGTGTTATCAAGTGCTCTTCACTTTATGAACGTCAGCATTCTCTAAAGAACTGTAAATGAGGCTGTCAAAAGTGGTAAAATCTTAAATTTGCAGCTACCTTTCCCTTTTCTAAATTAGGAATAACATTTACCATACCCGTAGACCATCAAACCAACCAATCTGTGAGTTCTACAGCAGCAAAGTATTCTGGTGAACCTTGTCATCACTATGAACACTATCTAGAAGAGCAAGAATTATAAAGCTGTTTTCTGTGAAACTAAATGGCAAAGATATTGTTAGCTGGTATCTTTTCTAAGCATGTACTGTGAGCAAACGGTATGATCAGGAAAGACAACTCTTGGACTCAGGAATCAGTAATGTTATCTTAGTTTTGTTTCCTTGGCAACTTGACCTTTCATAATTTGCCCAAAGGCGAAATATGGGCAGCATATCCCTTTCAAATCATACCTCAATAATCTTGTGATTAAAAGCATCACCAGAATGTGGCCTTGCCGTAAGATGGAGAATTAACGACTCTCTACTAAATGATCCACTGATGTTGAATCTAATTTAAGTAGCCTTGCAAGAATATTTAACACTTAATGATAGGCTCTGTATTAGAGTAGGTTTAATCTAGGATGCAGCCACAGATGTCATAAGAAGGAATTAATCAGCATTGCTTCCACTAAAACAGAAATGCAAAATTGCTGAACAGAATGTATTAGAAACAGATTAAAGAACTGGGACTTAAACATAAAAGAAACAGAGCTGATGCCACCCTCAGAGAGCTAATTTGAAATACAGGAAAACTTAATTCGTCTTTAACTGAAGAATTGGGGTGTTTGAAGTTACTAAAGAGAAGCTTGCGTTATCAAGAAGGAAAGAAAGGCAGATAGTCTTTTCCCTCATCAATTAAAAATGAAAGCCCAACCCAAATATTAATGCCTGCCTCAAAATCCCAACAAAATGAAGTTATTGATGCTCTAGGGACTATTGCTGCATCCTACATGAAGCTCTATACTCAATGAAGTGCTGTGGAAGTTTCACTGATTCGAAAAAACTCCTGCTCAATTTAGATAAGTTACCTTTCAGAAAAGCAAATCTTGGAAATAGGGAAATAGAGCCTATGGTTATTGAAATGCTTGCAATTGGGTGAAAATATGAAATATGGTATTTGAAAATTCACTCTAAACTCCCTCTATAGAGAGAACTTGACCATCCAAAGGTTTGTGGAAAGATCTACGTTATGTTTACTCATTGTTGCTTTAGACAATTTATCATCTCCCCTATTATTTGAGGCCTTCATGCCGTCCACAGCGTTTACGCAGCCCAGTCTCTTTCATTAACAAAGACCGGTTAGAGTATAAAGCCAGAAGGGACCACAGACCATCCGTTCAGAGCACCTATACAGCACATGGCATTAAATTTCAACCAGCAACTGTGCATTCATGATTTGAAGATACTGAGAGCAAATCTCCTAATCCTATAAAACCTTAGAAGCATGTGTCATGGATTAAATATTGCATTCTTCAAATTTCTGAGTTACAGTTAATGTTCCTGGTAATGATGAGGACAACCTAACTTTAGGACAATTATATTTCTGCTGAAAACATCTAGGAGTGTGCTGAATACTCCAATGGCCTGATTCAACTAGCGCACTCCTGATTTACTATCACTGCTATTAAAATGTTTTTTGACTGGGTTGAGTGGTCCTTCCTTGAAAAATTACAAAACTATCTAGCTTTGGTCCCAATTTTCATTGACAGCCTAATAGAACATACAAATCATCTCAGTGCTTGTTCCCAAATTAATGAAAAACTTATATAAAGCTTTGATCTTGATGGAAGAATCCATCAAGACTTCCCATTTGTCTCCCTAATTACTTGCTTTGATGCTCACGGCTTGCAATCACTGCATAAGTTAATGTCCTGAGGTTGCCATAGCTACCATTAGTCAAGCAGAACAAGAGACACTGCTCTGCACATAAGCCACCTTTGCTAGAAGTTTGCTTCTTCACCCTGGCCGTTCCTCCACCAGCGATGGTATAAAGGTACTCCTGTACTGCACCAGAAGTTAATAAAATAGTTCCTATTAATTTTATTACGAATGTTACTAGTAACATTCACTTTTTCTTTCTCTCTGCTGCTCATACACTGGAGGGTTTGAAAGCAGTGAAGTGGTTACAAGGCAAGAGTGCAAGCAAGGACTGAGTTTCCCTCCTAACCTGAACAGTAATTTTCCTGTGTGATTCTGGGTCTTGATTTTCTTGATTCTTGAAGGATAGCAATGGCGCATGTTTCATCGCACAGTCCTGTTTTGAGAACACGCTGCTAAGAATTGATGAAGAAAATGTGTAATAATAAAAAATTTGCTTTTTTCATAAAAAATTTGCTTGAAGTGAGTTCCCTCTATTTCTACAACTTCCTAGTTAGCTAACAACCTTTCATTAAACCTCTACACTTCTCCTTTTTTAATAAAGGACACTGAACAAGTAATGATGCATAATATACTTCAACATTACTAGTAATTGCTCATTGAAAATAAGAAATGAGAAATCACTTTCTTATTTGCTTATCTGATGACCTCTAAGGACAATGAGGTACATGATAAATGCACAGTGTGGTGTATTTCCTCATTTACTGTATTGATCTGATTTAATGTAATGTCAAGAAATGCAGTACTAAGCCATTAAACGCCAACAAAAAGTGTATTTTGCTCTGAAGTGTAAGTGTATTTGTAACTTTCGTCCACGTGTACTTTCTGCAATTAGTTCATGGAAGTTTTCAGCACAATCTCTTCTGGGAAGTTTTCCATTCTAAAAAAGGTGACAAACAAATGAAATATCTGAGTGGGAACCATCATCCTAATATATTTCAAATAACTAACCAAGGTTGACTGAGAAATTCCTACAGCAACAACACAATACTACTTATTTTGGTTATTAGGAAGATATATCACTTTAATATTCTGTTCCTGCCAAAGTTTTATGCATTAAGTGTATGAACTCTAAATCTTTTTTGTTCTGAATACAGTATTTTCCTCTGGGAGGTACAGTACACAGTAAGTATGGAAAGTTAACATGTAATTAGCATGGTAATGTCTAAGCAAATTACATCATGCTAGAGTTAATCGAGGTTCAGATCAGAAGTAATCCTCTGAGCACAGCCAGTGTGAATTACAAGTTTGTGTAATGCTCAGCAACCTGAAAACCGACAGGATCCTGAAGCACCTACCAAAGCACCAGGCACCTCAGACGCTCTGCTGCTCCTTGCCGACCTTTGGTGTTTAACGCAGCTCCATGAGGATCTGCCTGAAGTCTGGAAATCGCTCGGGCACAGCTTTTACAATGAGCTATAGGACGGTGGGAAATGTTGGAGCTCACATCCCATAGGACCAGGTTCTAAATCTTCACCCGCAGTGTGAGAGCAGGACACTTTATTAGATGCTCTCTTGCTAATTTTCCTCACAATTAAATTTACTTATTTTCCTCAAGGAGTGACTATTAAAAATAAACCTACTATGGTTTTATTTTCAGTAGATCCTGTAGTTAGGTCACGGCTGACAAGATGTGAATCAGAACCATTGCACTAGCAACAGGGTCGCGTTTATAACAGACAGCCCTAGCGCAGTGCTAATGCGCTCATTAAATGACCTGCTATTGGTATCCTAACAACGTCTTACTATTTTATTTAGAAACAAACAGCAAGGAGAGAGAGGGAGATTCCAAATTAATTAAATGGGCTTAGTGAAAAAGAAGAATCAATTTTGGCATGAACGCTACACGGTTCTTTTTTTTTTAAATTAAACCAATACTCCATGCTATTTAGCAACTCCAGAACCCACGTAATGACAGAAAACAGCCATGTGAGTCAACAATCAGTATAAGCAGAAATCAGAGTAAACAGATTAGGGCAATCACCATTGGACAATCCATAGAAATAAGGACAGTCATTTTTCAAATGACTAATGATAGTACCAAATGTTAAAGACAATGAAGAAAACGAGCAGGAGCTATTTTCAGACAATTGCCTTTCTTCTGAAGAACACAAAGCTGAAGAGCTTGGATTCATCTCTCAAATACTATGGCTCATAATATGACAGGTTGTGATGCACAGCACATGAGAGAGAATACATAAGCCAAAATAAAATTCAGCATGATTAATATATGATTAGTTCACGTTTGTACAATGCTTTGAAGATGTGAAGTGCTAATTAAAATTTCTGGATTAGGCTGGTCGATGCCCCAATGCAATCCAGATCAGTAAATAAAAAACTGTGCAGAAGTTTAAACTAACTGCCCAAAGACTGAAGAACCCATGAGACGCTCAGAAATGCTTTAAATTTCAAGTGGATAAACAAATGTATAAAAGAGAGAGAGAAGGAGAATTCAATGCCCCAGTGAAGATATTTAAGACAGACAGATGAAGATATTTAAGACAGAAAGATACAACTGGTAATTATTTGAAAAACACTGGTGCACCTCCCTCTACCATCAGCAGAAATACTCTCATCGACTCATGAGATACAGAGATATCTCAGCTCAGGAACCCATAAATATTTGCTGAACCAAAACCTTAAAATCTAATGACCTCAGTGGAACGTAAACAAGTATCTTCCCAAGGGTAGGTCTGCAGTAATGAGAATGCAAAAAATATTTAGTTTGACATATGCAAGGGAAAAAAAAGACGTAGCCTCAGACTGGAGAGTGGAAAAAGAGAGAAAAAGGAAATTCCTCTCTAGCTTTCATCAGAAATTTTGAAACTGGACTTCAGTATGGGGGGGAAAGAGTGAAACCTGCCACAGATGAACAATATGTGACTCACGGCATCTGATTTTTTTTTAATTAGAGAGCAGAATACGTAAAATCATTTACAGCAAAAAGACCATCCCAATACATCACTCGGCGGGGACCCATATACAGCTCAGGATCAAAACAGAATGCCACCCAACAGAGAGATGTTGACTCTGCTACTGATCTGGCCTTTTCCTGCTTAATTAAAGCTACCGAACACTTGAGCTGGAAAACTGTAATCCCCATTAAAGTGTCATTTTAGCGGTAGGTGATCAGACCTTTCAAGCTACAGTAAGTAATTATGCTAGCAGGAACCATGTGTAGTATTAATGCGACCATCGGAAAACCACATACGTGCAGTCAGGAGCACCGTTAATGCACTCTGGTAACCAGCTAAGGATTACCAGGCAAACTAGCAGTTTCAGCTCCAGGCATGTCTGAATGGAGACAAAAGCCCCAGTAGGTAGCCATGCCCAGTGCCAGGCAGAGAAGACGTGTGGCTCTAATTCCATGTAAGTACTAAGTAGAATTGGATAAACCTACCTATCTGTGGGAGCAGAGACTGCGTGCAATGGTTATTTACTCTTCAGTTTGAAATAACAATAAAGATTAAACGTACCAAAAGAGTAGGCACAAAACAATGAAATACTCAGCGCATGAATATTTACTTTTGATCTCCATTACAATGCAGAAATAGATGTGGAGGCCTAGAGAACAAAAATTGGTTTTGTACTACAGTATGTTTTATGGAATGTGGAACATGACCAAGGGAAGTCCCCAGTAATTCAAAACCCACGTAGATTTTAAGCCGCTACAGATGCAATGCAGTTGCACTTCAGCCTTGGCAAATTCTTTGTGAGCTGACTTCAAAACCAGTGTTTGGAGGACAGGAAAAATGGGGTCTGCTGGAGATGCCCAGCGGTTTGAAGGCACATTGTCATGATGCCACATGAAACCACATGAAACCACTCATCCTTCAACGCCTGAATTACTGGAAAGAAGCGAAACAGAAGAAAGCCAAAATAAAGCAAACCTCCTAATTAGTGTTAAAATAAAACAAAGGCACTTTCTTATTAAGCAGGATGCACATTTCTCTGTAGTGTGCTCTTGTAGAGGTCTAGGACTATCACTCACACAATGTATGAAAAGATGTAATCCCTAGGTATGTACAAATCTTTTCCAAGTGTTTTTAAAGCTAGCGCCTGTAGCAACACATATTTTGCAGCAAATATTTAGAATGAAATATTTCATAAAGTACTTCAGCATTTCTTTGAGTGTTTAATTTATCTGACATAAAAGAACAAGAGTGTATAGCATTTTCCTGTAAGTGGATGTAAAATACGCATTGCATGGATCCCTATAATTAAAAAAACAGCAAATCATTGTCATTAATGCACAAGCAAGATCATAAATGAATACATTATTAAGTCCTACTGAATTAATGTTTAACTGCAATAGAGTTGAAATTGAATGAGGCAATTAATCAGAGTAAGAACTGAAAAAAAGCGCCACATCTGTCTCACTTTGAATACATTGAGCAAAACGACCTTCAAAACGGTACTGCCAATCAAACCACGCCGCCCACTGATGTGACAGCCTTGGTGCCACCACAGAGAGAAAGTTTAGTCAGTGTAACAGATACAAGCTTTCTGTCTGAGTCACTTCATGGGTACATCTCACCCTGAGGGAATAAAACATTATGTCTCAAGGGTCTTATTTCATAAAGTCAGGAATGTTCAGATGGTGAAGATCATGCTGGTTATAAATGTGAACTACATCTGCTCAAAGTCACTAGAAAATGAAACTGGGGGAGTTGACATACATTAATGATAATTTTAAAAGGCTTAATGCTCTCCAACATCTAGGGGAGGCTAAAAAAAATTACGCTCAGAAGCTTTTGTTCCATGGATTGTGCTTTGATCAACTAAAATACATTGTTAAATTTTTCCTCATCAGTCTTAAACTCTGTAGTGAAATTTTCTTTAACGGGTTAATTAAACTCCCTCAGGTTCTTAACTGTTGGCAAGTCTTAGTTCAATTTATTTCAGAGTTTAAGGAGGAATAAAATGATAGTACTAATGACGATAATGACCCTTATCCCAGCTAAAGCTTTTTGCACTTCCCATGTAGAACAGTATCTATTGCTCACGAGTACTACCTTTGACAAGATAGGTAGGTATATGTACTTTTCTTCGTTGTAACATATTATGAATATTAAACAATATTTTAAAAGAAAAATCCATTGGTATTTTTGTAGCTAGTTCTTAAGCAATAATTACCTTTGAATAAAGATTTTTTTTCTCTTAATGCAAATGAACTGCAAATTTTCCAAACTGTAATTGTTTTCCTACATTGAATTGATGGAGCAACTGGCATGTGGGTAATCAGCATACTCATTTCCCTTTCAGCAGCAATAAGGACTAGATTTAGGATTTTCCATTGGAAAAAAAAAAAAAAAAAAAGGATTGCTCAGATATTCATTCATAAAGCAGCTAATAATTAGGGGTTAGGAAAGTTTGCCAGAGAGCTGAATAATGGTTAACCTGTTCCTACACCTCTGCTATCATATCGATGAGTGCGTTAAAGCCATTGTGTTACTTTACAATGCACAATTTGTCATTTGTGCACAATACAGAGCTTTTTGCACCAAAAAGGCCAAGTCAAGATAATACAGTTATCTTTCCATTAACACCTGCAATCACACATTTGCCCGCAGTCCATAAAATAGGTACTGCCAGCGTGCCTGGAGATCAGCAGGAGCGTATCTATACAGCATGCACCACCTCAATTCATCAGGGAGAGACGGTGTCTCAGGCTCCAGTTCACCCGAGTCACTGCAATTTTTATGGCGCTTTTGAAAAGCGACTCTCAGGACCAAGAAGTTTAAGAACTTGTTGGGAAACTGAAGTCTAGTGCAGTTGGAATGTGGGATGAGAATGGTTCTGGGTTAGCAGGGAGGAGGATGGCAGGATGGGTTCCCAGACTCTGCCAGCTTTAGGACCTTGAAGGGTTGCTTCATGCCCAGTTCCTCACCTCCTAAGCCAATGAAGTCCCATCAGCGAGCGGGGAAACTCTGCTTGACTTGGGGGCAATAGTCTAGAACTACTGTTCTGTGCTGATCCGCACACCCCTCTCTCCAATAAGACTCCTAGTAACTATATAATAATACATAATACAAAGAAGCTTATTCATCTATTATTTGGTTTCAGATTGTGGTCTCTCTCTTGCTCAATACAAAGAGATGGTGGGCTTGGTGGGAGCGGACAACAGTTACACAGAGGTTTTGATCTTCATAATCCTCTACAAAAACTTGTAATAGTGACTCAAAGCCACTCTCACAGGCTATAAGGAACGTTAATGAAACGTTTGTTTCGGCTACTGTAGAAAGACTGAGGAACGCAGATTGCAAATGCCTCCGCTCTGGTCGTATTCATTAATGAGTGCAGATCAGAGAAGGAACTGCAAAGCGCAGCCCTGGGAAGCATCGGGTCTCATTTCCTGAGAAAAGCGATACGTGGAACACACCAAGGCTTGCATTGGATAAAGGTGATTCCCTTTAAGGACAGGGAATACTCCTCCATATTTTAAGAGCTTTTAGACAAACTTTAGACAATTCCCCAAAATACATTTTCATGCTGGCAGTATTTTATTGGGATACCAGTGTGAGATCTAGGCATGTCTGGGTACGTGCCAGCGTGTATCAGTCTATTCCACCCTTCTCTGGCACAAGATCTGTTCCGACTGTTAACATCAAATATGAAGATTTTAACGGAACTGTGACACAGGGTATCAATTTGATACAAACCCAGGATGGAAGAGCACAGCAGGATGGAGTCATCGCTGCACAGGGCTCTTTCAGCCTCGGCTGCCAAGTGTAAGATACCATTGCTTTTGTTAAACCGATCATGACAAAATAGTTTATCAGCAGCTAAATGCAAAGGAGAGCATTAATAATGCCAACTACCTGCAGGGTTAGTTAACTGATCCTGTTTCATGGGAAGATGTAGGATTCAAGGCTGAATCCTGACCTGACCATAGCCCACGGCCTACATTTTGTTGACTTCCACAAGAAGGATGCTGGGATCTGTAATAGAAAGGGTGAGCGAGGCAGAAGGAAGAGAAGGAAGAGAAAGAAGAGAGGGGGAGTGGGGGCAATTCACTAACACACACAAACCCAAAAGATAAAATCAACAAAGCAATTAAGCTTCAACAGAAACAAGACAGTTCTTTTTGTTTTGTTTTGGGTTTTTTTTTCCCAGTGTGAATGTTAATTACTGTGCCTTACAGCAGAGATAACGAGAGGGTTTTACTGCCTAGCATTTTTCAAACAAAGACATGAAAAATTCATGAGCAGGGAAGACCTTGGTGTTGAGCTTCAGTTTTCTTGTCAAATATTTCAGCTCCGGAGGTCCTTGGGAAGGTTACACAGCAATATTCAAGTCTAAAGGATGCCTGTCAGCTGGATCTAAAAGCAACAGGAATTTTATAGGCTACATGTGACCTTGTCAACCTATTTACACTGGCCAACAGTGTGTTCCAGCATCATTCACCCCGTTTACAATCAAAAATGAACACTAAAATGCCTGTCCTCCTAAGGACAGAGCACTCGCAATATCAGTCTGTCCATAACATAGGAACTAAGATGGTCCATCTGAAGCCGAGAAATGCTGACGTCCGAAAACTGTCCAAATGTACCTTTGTGCTGACCATCAGACACCGGGCTCCAGGGCAACTTTGCCAGTCACAGAAATCCTACGAGGACTCTGTGCAGTCCAAAATGTCACCCTTTAACTGGGAAGAAAGATCCCACTATGTCTGTCATGGCTTCTAAGAAGATCTAAAATCTCTTTTCAAGTAACTGGCTTTAGACATGCGGATGTTTTGCAAGTTAGCTGTACCTTTATTAAAACTCAGCTGAGGTTTTTTTTTTTTAAAGGTTACAAAAAGGAGCTGCTGTTTGCTGACATGTAGGTCAGGCACAGATCAAGTGTGAGGAGAATAAGGCCGTTTAGTGAACTAACAAGAAACAAGTAAAACTCAAAAGCTTTTGGGATCATGTGAAACTCCTTCCCTTCCCTAATCAAATTCACCATAGCAGAAGCAGGAATTTGATGAGGTCTTCGAAGTCTGAACCGCTCAATGTTTTCTTTCCTTGTTAGTCTAATAACGAGAAATCCCTCAGGTGAGTCACTAAGAATCATTCTTCAAATAAAAAACTTCCCTAATCCGTAGTCCCACGCTTTTAAAAACTATTCTGCATCAAAATTCTCAGCATACCACCTCTTCTAGAATACAGACTATTGGACAAAGACAAGATAATAGTCGCTTGCATAGTCCGTGTGCTCTGTCTGCGCTGAGCTTCACACAGACACGGCAACTCAGTAGCACAGAACACGCTGCAAGATCAGAAGCCTGAATTGTGAATCTGAGGCAATTTTTGAATTAATCTCCCTTCCCAGAAAGCCTTTTTGGCAAAAAGGCAGATTTAACATATGCTTAAGTCTCTGAAGTTAGGCAAGAACCTTCAGCTAAAAATATTAACAAACAAGGAACACAGTCTCATAATCGTGTCAGTGTTTAAGACCTCAGTGGAGCCAGACGTTCACGCTGGTACACCGAGTCTCTCCCTAAGTAGTGTTTTGAAACGAGACTCTTCTTTAAAACCATAATTTTCTAGTCTGGATGGTTTGCAGGTGTTTCCTATACCTGTGTTTGGCTCATTTAGCTTAGTTTCATATGTAACACCACATTGCTGGGAGGTATTTCTCTTGCTACTGTTGGTACCACTAAACCCAAAAGGGTCTGGCAGTCACAGAAGTACTTACTAGTATTTTCTAACAAGGACACTGGAATTGATAGGCAAAATTTGGTTACTTTTCCCAGTACTAAGCCTTTAGGAGTAAAGACGCAGACCATCAGCTAAAGCACGAGACCCTGAACACCCACATCGCTCTCAGATGAGTGATGTAGAAAAATTTGTAACTTGGGCTCTTTTTCCCCAAAGTGTTCACCACCAAAATCAAGAAGTTCTAAGTTCTTGACAACTACAAACCCTTACAAGCAGCAAACTCTCCAGTCAAAATACTTTCTTCTTCACATCTGCTGAGATTTCAATCAACTGTTGCCACCACATCCCTGACTAGAAGAGCAATGGGATTCAACTTCTACTCTAAAAGCAAAAAGTTATTGTGAATATTAAGTCTTTGTTTTACAATCAAGTGACAGGAAAGAATGCTAGCAGCTTCTTCCTCCTCTTTTATAAGCTGTTGCTGATGAATGCCACCCTGGTCTTTGAGAGATATCTGCTGATGTTTAGAGGAAACATGGTAAACAAGAGACAAAAAGTCAAAGGAGAAGTAAATAAGCACATCGGTTTCATCAACTCTGTATCTTAGACCCGTGATAAAGAAAGATGTAGTGCATTTAACCTCAACATGCTTCTCTTAAGTACCCACACTACTCTGTGCACTTGTGACTGCCGTATGCTCTCAGCTCTCACATCTCAGCGCCGAAGCACGCAGCCTTCCAACGCCGCCGTCTCAGCCAGCCCCTCGCCGCTCTTCTGGGTGCATCAAGGCACAATATTGCTCTTCCCAGCTGTTCTTTTCCACGCTTTGCTCTCTGGCTGTACTTCTCTGAGCAAACAATCTTCTACTTGGGACACATATTTTTGTTGCAGGAAATATCTTTCTGAGATTTGCCTTACCGGCAAAATGGTGAGGATGGATTCTCAGCTGCACTCTAAATCTGCTGGGAGCAGCGAGCCGGGACAGACGGCTGATGTAAAATTACTACTCGTGCTTTCCCAAGGCTGACACTGTGCTTACCATATCTTTTGGACAGACTACACTGGCAAACCCCATCCCGTACGGCTGTTTCAGTGCTTGGTGGACCCATCCGTGAATTCAGCACTGGGTGTGGAGCATTTTGGAAGTCAGATTTCTGGTCCCAGTGTGAGCATGACCCAAGCAGAACAATACACCGTGATTTCTAAGAAAACACCTGGCCTGATAAAAAACCAAAGACCTCAAAAGCCATTTGCTGCTCCTGTGACCTTAGCTTGCACCTCTTCGTCACGCAACGCTGTGGTGATCCCAAGATGAAAAAGAAAAAATAAATATACCTCTGTAATAGTTTCTGACTCTGCATTTGGGAACAACGGAGCAGACTTCAGGAGTCAATCCCACACTGATGCCGAGTTTCCTCCCGCTGGGGCAGACTCCCACCAGGGTTACTGAGATCCTGACCAACTTCCTTCTGAAATGAGTGTCTGGGTTCCACCACCTGCTTTCAGTATCAGCCAGCATGAATCCTTTGCAAAACCATTTTTTTTCAAAGTTTTCATTCCTGCCAAGTGCGTTCTTTTTTTGTTTGTTTTAAATCAGAGCAAGCTGTCTCTGCCTGCTCTTCCCTTGCAATCCTTTTTGTTCCTGCCATAGTAGGACGCTCTGTCTTTCATTTCACATCACTGCAAAGTTGCAGGTGAAATCTGTTAGACCACAGAGCAGCTAATGCAACAAAGGAGAAGTTTTGACTGAAGAAAAGTGCCCTGTAGATTTTCATATCAGTATCTCAGGCCGACCAATTTGTAGCTTGGTTTGTGCCCTGGAGCTCCTCGATGAGAACATTATGGGGTAAATCAGGGCAGGTTTTGTCCATTGTTCGTGGCCCAAACCATTTATCATGCTGAAGCTGCAGACACAGCAAACTGCACCACTTTGCTCCAGTTTTAAGTATGGAAGTGTCTATATACCAGCATGACCCCATTTGGCTTCCACTTTACCAGAAATCTGGTAACTAAACCTCCAAGGAATAAGACAGGCCTAATAACTGTGCATAACTTACATATTCAGACAGAGGGTCCCTCCTGGTTTTCCTAGATACTCCTGGAATCGGAGAGTTTGAGCTGAAACAAGTGCTGGAAAGGGCTTTGCAAAAAATTAAAATGTCCCAGTATTCAAAACGTAAACAGGGAACTTAAAGCTGGTTATCACTTGCCATTTAAAAAAGCATTTGCTTTAGGTATAAGGGGAAACTTCACGGTACCGAACTGCAGAGACTCTCTCCTCTCCCCTTATACCTTGAGACATCTCTCTTTGCTTATGTACTTTTAAATTATTACCGAGTGTATTTATTTTTCAGGTTTGGGCCCAATCTACAAGATCAAGTCTGATAAAAGAGACAACAACTCAGAAAGGAAAAATCCTTCACTGAAGAAGAGACATGTTAAAGCATGTCTGTTCCCAGAATTCTTTCATTTAAGAGGTTTATTTCTGTTTATTACTTGCTAATACATTACTCCACTAAGATCTAATCCTGACATTTTAAAGATCTAGGTTTAAAAAATGACCCATCTCCACTTGTAATGCAAGTAATATTCATAACCACAGATTCATCTCTGTGGACGCGTGTCGCTACCCCCAAACCACCAGACACCTCGGTACTGCTGAAGCTACGGTGGGTGCAGTCGGACCTTAAATAGCCGGGGCAGTTTCGGGTCCGAATTGAGGCTCAGAGCGGGGTTATGACTGGACGACTTGCCCAGCACCTGCACTCACCACACTGGGCGACCGTTCACTCTCTCACTTTCATGAGAACCAAAATTCAGCCTCCTACACATCTACCGCAAAGAGGAAACTCTACATAGATGCAGCCGAATCGATCATGGCTGATGGTTAAGCGGGGAGGAATATAACCAGGCAAAGCCACCGGAACAGCGACTAACCCGCTGCATGAAACGGCCCCGTGACAAGTCCTCCACCATTTTGATCTCGAAATTACGGCGTCCTCCATCCGATGCTTATTCGCCCAAGAAAGTAACGCAGCTGCAGGGTCAGTTTTATCATGACTTAAGCTCTTTTCCTGCTGAGCTTAATAAAAGACGGAGAGTACTCAAGTGATTTAGGCATGTCTCACAGTGGGTTAGTGACTCATCTGGGTTTAGAAAAAATTCAGGGTTTTTCCTTGCTCACAGGCCTATATTTCAAACAATGTGTTTTCTTTTGACTATTCCTGTTTTCATTTCATCTGGTTTCCATTGAGTAAAATTAGAAGCATAAAGTTTAAACTATATTGTGGACTGGTGAAACATTCAAACACACCGAGGAGTTTGTATTGAATGCAGGCCATTTGCTGAGACTCATTATCAGCTAAGCATCGACTAACGAAGGCTGCCAGATTAACTGTCCTCAGCCATGCAACAGTAGAACATTTTCCTTGTCTCCAGCTGGCTATCCAGGGTTTTTTTCATTCATGGAAGTGGCTTATAGCACAGAGATTACTAGACACAGGCAGGCTGCCTTGGTTGTACTGAATGTAATCTCCAAGGAATTTTTGAACCTGTAAGTCTGATACTTGCTATTTCACGAGCATCAGAAACATTGCAAGGCACAGGTAACACAAAAAAGAAGCCGTACCTTGGTGATAAAAGAAAAAAGATTAAGAACAAAGCAGATTTGTTTTCAATGTACTGCAAAATAAAGCAACTTAGAGAGTTTAGAGACACAGTTCCTTTAAAATCCAGTTGCTATATCATTTTCGCGTAGGATAAATGGTTCCAGTTCACCCCCACATTCAGATGCTAGATCCTAAACCTTAGATCCAGCTCATTCATTGCATTAACAACACAAGAAAAGATGGGAAGAAAAATTTAAACTGAAGAGACTATCCACTATCACTGCCTTACTCACGTTAAGCACTCTACGTAATTACTACAGGCTTCCATTAATGAAAAAATGGCTGCAAATTGGATTCATTAAGCCCTGTGGTGTGCAGAAAACTCTTCTTGTTGAGAGAACTCCAAAGCTTGAGGCTTGGTGCCTCATCCCCAGTTCTCGGCCTCTGCAGAAGTCCCTGTACCCACCCAACTCTGCCACACGACAGAGCCTCAGGAGCTCACCACACTCAATGCAATTTTCAAACTTTCTAGCGTATTTCAAAACCAGTCTTTCTATCAAGCTTCTACTAAATACGTATATATACACACACACATATACGTCTATCAGACAAATGTAATCTGCCTTGATCCTGTGAAGAGGAGAGAAAGTTTGCTGTGAAAAGTGCTTTTAGCAATGTCTGAGCTATGAACTAAAATTCAAAATCAAGGGTTTTTTGTTCACTTTTGTCTTACGTTATAATTGGCATCACAAACCTGTAACTGCTAGTGGTGGAAGCAGCGCTTTTACCAAAACATTGTATCATTTCTGACGTTAGCAGTATGGGAATTCACTGGAATAGTGATCTATATTCCCACGCTGCTTTCAGATTGGTTTAGCAAACAGAATATATAAACGCCGCACTCTTACAACAGTTATATACACCACTCCTGCTCTTCTGAGAAAAAAAAAAAACAAACCAAAAAATTATGCAGTTGGGCAGGCAAAATCCTATGTTATTTGTATGAAAAAAAACCTGTCATGAAAAGCTGTTTATTTTTAAAGGGTCTGGATTAAGTCCCATTTAAAAATTAGGCCTATCAACACACCATAAAACCTCTCATCAATTAGGAAAAAGTTGTTATCTATTTGAAGAGAAGTAAGACCGTCCTCCCCACTGTCACACTATTAAGAAGGATGTTATGCCCTGATTTCCACATGGGAATGCTTTTTTTTTTTTTTTTTAATAACACCACAACACTTCTTTTAAAATGGTCTGACAAGTGTCATGCCTCTTAATGACACTTCGTTATCTGAGCAGCTGGCTTTTAAAACGAGATGTGGCACAAGGAACTTCAGCGGCAGCAGCAGCTGCCAATCACGGGCACGTCCCGCAGCCGTCTCTCCAGCTCTGTCACAACTCGCCCTTGCCCTATTTTGGAAGAAGGCAAAGGACTGGAATCTGTTATTTAGACGATATCCGACGAGTCTGTTTAACATTCATGCCGTTCTCCAGGGAATTAGCACAGAGGGGTCCGCCGCAGCCATTGGCTCTGCCGAGCGCTGGTGGTGGCAGGGTCCTGGTCCGGCCGGCTCAGCCCTGGCAACGGTGAGAGGAGCCAAGCGCGGGCACACAGCTGAACTCATTATTGTATTTAAAATGTTTCAGGAACCTCAAAAACAGATTAAGTAATGCAATAATAAAACTCTCAGTGAACCTGTGCAATAAAATCCATCAACAGAGGAGATGGGTAATATAATCTCTTTAGAAAAAAAATCCTCTGCTCTATGCCTGAATTACCTTGTGCACCACAAGATAGAGGATTTAGACTATGGCAACGGATTGAAATCTCTCTTCAGGGACATCCTTCTCATAATTGTACATTCATGCCTCTCTCCCCAGTAGTAGCCTAAATACAATTTACCGTTGCACACATTTTTATAGGGTTTCTGCAAATCCGCCACTTTATTACCACCCCGGTTATAAGGGGCCACACGGCAATTCCTAAGGGTTCACTAACTGAGCAAGATATTAAGCTTGAATAAAAAGAATCAAAAACGTCTATCTACAATTTATAGTTCTCTATAAAGGACCTTGGGGAACCGCAATTTGAAGGTGAAAAGTAAATGGAAAGCAGATTTCAGCTGAAAAATTCCATATGATCGATGGAGAAGACTTACAGAGAATTATCCAGAGAGGTTTTTAAGGTACGCTAGAGTTAAAAACATACAACTCCAAATTACACACCAGGCCCACAACATCCCAGTGTGGATACATCTGATTAATCAGGTCTATTCACAGCTTGGTAACAGCTGCCTTCTTTATGCACATCTCGTGAAAGCAATCCTATTTTACACCTTTCTAAGAGGAAAGAAAGGTAAAAAGAGGATCTGAAAAACTCTGAGGGTGCCCGCAGCACCTAACAGTTTCCCAGTTTGTCTGAGAGACCCTGAAGTCCAGAGGTGAGACCTCTGCTCCTAACTGTGCCACAGATCACTGAGGCCTTGGGCCAATCACTCAGTTCAGCTGTGCCTCACCTTCCCTGTTGTTGGAGTGAGGGAGCTTCCGTTCACTCACCACTGTTGTGTTTTCTGAAATTGGAATGAAAAAGTTACAGAAATGAAAGCTATTATTTCAGTGGGTTTTGTCTTCCTAAAGTTATAAGAACAATAATATAAAGTCACTGTAACATCTAATTACAACTAGCAAAAATAGAAAGAAAAGCTACACGGTTCTTTGTAACTACCTACAGAAAATTAGGGAATAAATTAAATTATTAATACAAGTAAAAAGAAGTAAAGAGTAGTTGATGTGGCAAATGTATCCTCGTGATGAACTCAGAAGTGTCTGAATGTGGCAGTCCATCACTAACACCATAATACCTTGAAACATTTGAAAACCAAGATCAGATGTTTTAGTGACAGATAAACTATCTCTAGTGCTCCAACACACCTTCACGTTTGGCTGAGTGCAGACCCCTCCGGGGCACATCAGGAAGCAGGCAATGGAGTCATGATAAATGATTCTTACTCCTGAAGAGATCAGTCAAAATCTCTGCTGTCTTTATTCCTTAATTGCAAAACATCCAGTGACGAGCTTGGCCCATTGAGTCTATGCAATGGAACAGGCCTACAGGAATGACTCTGGTCTCAAATGCTTTCTCTTTTCCACCCAAAGGAGGGTGCGACGCACAGACACTGCTTGGGTACAGCATCCCATGTGCTGGAGGGATGGGACGTTTCCAGACAGTGAACTTTCTTGTTGATGAGAAATAAAATATTTATCTCTGAATCTTCGGCAATTTTTGAATAGTGTTATAATTCCCAGAATCTGTGGAATCTGAAACACTGACATATGGTAATTAACCCTCTTTTCATCTCTTTTTGATTCAATTGCACAGGATAAGTATAGTAATGCATAGCAGGTGGGAAAATCTGTATTTTATTCATTTTTTTGTGCTTTGAGGAGATGTAGATAAAAATTGTAGACTGTATATTATGCTGAATCAAATGAAGACGTGGAGCATTTGGGCTGCCGTATATCCACTACAGCCGTGATGTTTTTATTAGTTCTCCTCCTAAGCCTACTGCTAAGTCCAGGAAAAATGGCTAAGAAACCGAGCTGTGAAGGTGACACTCTTCTGCATGTGCTGTGACCTTCTTAATGCTGGTGCTTTGGACAGCAGCACAGCTCCACCAAGTCAGATCCCATTATTTATGACATTTCAATTTGAGCCTTAATAAATCACGCTCAGAGACAGTGTGATTTCCCAGCTAAGGAAATGCATACAAGGAAGAGGTAGGTGCAATCAAATGTCTTGGGAGTCCATGGATGATGGGCTATT
This sequence comes from Dromas ardeola, assembly GCA_013398915.1. Taxonomy (NCBI): domain Eukaryota; kingdom Metazoa; phylum Chordata; class Aves; order Charadriiformes; family Dromadidae; genus Dromas; species Dromas ardeola. Next base: position 1,389,417 of record VYZM01010234.1, read on the forward strand.
AGAGGAAGATGTGTGGGGAGGCAACCTTGGTTTTACATTGGCTCTGCTGCAGACTTTCAGTGGAGGTTTTTTTTTTGGAAATCACATTCTCTGTTGATGCTTGGTTTGTCATCCACCCTCCCTTCCTCCTCCTCTCCCATGCTCCTTCCCCGCTTCAGCTATCTAGGAGGCTCTTGGCAAAGGCTGTCTCTAATATGTGCTTGCATACGGCAGAACATCTATCTTGATTGAAGCAACTAGGCATTAATGTATAACACAAATAATGAACAATGATTCATCTGAACAGGCTCAATATGAAGGGCTGCTTTTTTCAAATCTGGGCCTCAGTAAAGCTTTGAAGGATAATTTCCACTAAAAATTGGATCAACTCCATCACGAAGAACGCAAATCCCTGTTTCCTCCAGATTGTTTCACTCGATTCACTAAAATGTTTATTCTACACTCAGAAAAAAGTTGCTGGAATTTCTAAACTGCATTAAAATTAATCCTTTGCTTCTTTACAGTTGCCTTTTTCAGTGCTTCCTTTGTTCCAAGCTGGCGCTTACGGGAGCTTTCATAACCAGCAGGCAATCACATACATCCTTCCTGTTTGCAGTTTTTACTGTATTTTACACAAACAGAAAATGTGGAACAGTCCAAAGTACATCTCAGACATCTGAGAAAGAAGAAGGTAAATGTTGCTCACAGTTCCCAGCAAAAGACAAGGCGCAGATAAAGACACCTAGGCTTTGAAATGGAGCTACCCTATTAACTCGCTTTCTACCTTGCGAAAATAAGAGCACGAGATGACCCAGCAAGACTCCGACAATCCCACAGCACTCCTGAAGCACGGATCTGCTCCAAAGGGACCATTCGAACACCAGGATAGCGGCCTTACAAAGGCAGGTGGAAATTAGCGCACAGAAAGCCCATGCCGGATCCTAACGGCATCGGCCCTAGCAAGTAGTAAAGGACAGGACTTGACCTATAGCGTTTATAACAAATTAACATATAAAATACCAGAAGTCTCTCCTCCCTGCAGTGCTGTTCTGCTACCTGGCCCATATTAGGCTCTAATTCCAACTGAGTTTTAATTAAGGGCTCTTTCCAGCGCATACGTCAAGCAGGTTTGAATAGCTTATTTCAACATAACGGTCAGCCATGAGAAGTGCTCCGTGGCCAGTGACACTTTTCTGTCCCTCTACTTAACAGGTGGGGAACAGATACAACGAATGAGCAACACGTCGTGGCACTGGTTGACAAATGTCCTTTCCCATCAGCTGACACTGAAAACAGACACCTACCTTTGCAGTGAGCACTCCAGGACGGCTGACAAACCCTTATTACCTTTTGTGAACCTGTGTCTCATCAAAATTTAAACAGACACGTTGTCACACTTCAAAAACATCCTATTTCCTGCCAATGAAACAGCGAATTGCTGCTTAATGTTCTCCAGCGGTATTTGTTAGAGACCAAGAAGCTCGGTCTCTGTGGTCTCTGGTACGCTACAAAAACACGCTCATTTTTCAACAGCCCTGTATCTGAAAATAGACAGGGCTCAGGTGTTTTTACTACAATGTCATGAAAAAAACCTGCGAGTGCACTGATAAAATAGGCCTTGTCTACACGAGCATTTGATTTTTGCTAGCCCTGGTGCAGCTGTACCGCTATTGAAAACAGCACAAAATATTCCAGCGTACAAGGGCCTTTGAGGAAAAAAGAAGCTGTATGGTTTTATGCATCTATCTGATACGCATCAGTGGGGAAGCGCAGTCTAATTGCTACAGCTTGAAACACAGGTAATATTTTCAGTTGCATCCTTATCCATCTACTTTCCCACCTATCTACTATCTGGCGATACTGCAGGAAAAAAAAAAAAAGAGTTCTCCATCATTTGCCCTTCCCCAAGCTTTGGCTAGGTGCTGTACCAACACTTCATAAAATTATGACTTTTGCTGCTCCAAAGCTAAAGAAGCAGCAAGAAAGCGCTCTGCCCAGGGCTGCAGCAGCTTTAGACATGGAACTGAAGACAAAGTCCCGCTCTTCTAAGAGGCCCCACGTTGGCCATCACTGCTGCCGCTTCGTGCCCAAGGCTCACCCTTGGAGCTTCAGAGACAGCTCTTTATCCTCTATGGGCGATGCAACCAGCTACAGAGGGGTGGAAGGAAGCTTAATCCTCTGGTGTACTATGCATCTGGATGGAAAGCAGCATCAGAGGGCAAGACCGCCTTCAGCCTCGCAGCAAGGGTCTCTCTGAAATTGCTCTCCCACCCTAGAGCCGATGTACAAGGTTTGCTGGTGCACAGCTACTGCTTGACCATCAACCAGTTGCTGGTAACATGCTTTACTCTCTTCGTAGGAGGGGAACAATGCTTTTAATAGGGAAAATAACAGTTAAAATGTCTTTGCAGCGATTGGGGAATAATAATGATGAATATATCTATGAAACTTTAAACAGTTGCAATGGATTAGAGAAAGTCCTTTGCCAAGAAGGCTGCAACTAGAACAAAATGAAGCCTAGATGCTTTTTTTGGTTTTTATCGCTTGAATGAATGATGTTCATAAGGCTTCCCATAGCCACACAGGGTACTGATTGATATCAGTGCCATGCTGCACAGGTCAATAAAGAAGAGAATTTCTCTATTACCACAGTGATTCATGAAAGTGATTACTCCCGCTTTGACTTGCTTTCCAAAAAAATCTGCATGCAGCAATACACTTGCCAAATGCTCCTTGTGTGCTCTTGGTGAGCATCCTGAAACTGCTGCAGACACAGTTTTGTGAGACAGGACTGGAAGCACTGAGAAATGTGGAGGACGCAGAGCACGGACGGTCTCTGATGTAGGTAAGAACAATTGTCAGGCTGCTGGAGTGGCCAGGAGCAGCTGTATACTGGGGTGTACCAGCTTGCCGCTCCATCACACCTCCTGCCACAAGGAATATGGAGAGATGGGATGAAGCCAAGTGCCCCCGGGAGCTCTCGGTTCCCCCTCCAGTCCCGCTTCAGGATTTCACCCAGGAGAACCCCCTCTGCAGCTGTAACCCAGATCCCGCACACCGCACCTCTCTGTCCGGCTCTCCCACACACACTCGCTCTTTCTTTCTTTTTTCCTGCTGGCAGAAGACACCTTATCTAGGAGGTTATGCATTACTGAGATACATTTGCTTTTGAAGTACTGAGTGGCTTTTAGACTCTGGCATTTTGAACTTTCCGGGAGGAAGAATGTTACTCTCACAACAAACTTTGAAGTCTGTTTCCTGAACGCATTAACTGTTTGCTCTCTTCTTCTCTTTCTTGGCCACTTTAAGCTCCTCTAGAGTAAACAGAGTCCTCACACCCAAAAAGTCTTATCGACCAGGTATCAAATAGCATCCCAAACACAAGAAATCAATGCAACTATTTAAAAAACATGGAGTCTGGGAGAGGAATGAGACCACAGCTGATGAAGACTACAGCTCCCTCTTGACATGTATCTCATTCACACTACATGGATGTGGCATCTTTTGCCATGCACGGACGTACATCACAAGAAGCAAAAGCTATCACCAAGCATTCCCTCTTTTCCAAATCTCCTCAACACAAGCAAATCTAGGTCTTGAATACTCTTTTATGGGCAAGCATTTTGGTTCCTAGTCCTCACCTTCGTCTCACATGTTTTGAGCAAAGGCTTGGTTGTGTGTTTAAAAACTACAACTGCAAAAAAAGGACCACATCAAAGAAATCTTTGGTTGTATGTATGTATCCTACCACTTCCAAAAAACTAGGTCATAATTTCATATTCACTTACACAATTACCGAATCCAGCAATGAATAGAGAAGAACCTGATCCTGTAATTTATTCTATTCCAAACAGAAGTTTAGGATAACAAAGATTCAGCCTGATAACTTCCCCCATTTAATGTAATTCTTTGTCATGAAAACAAGAGACAAAAGCGCGTTCTTTGCGTTAGGCTGTGTTGTCAGTTTAAATACCTTTGAACAGACTTCTGTGGTTGAGTGACTTGGGATGGCTACGTGCTCAAAACAACCAACCCTCCATTTAAGAACAAAGACAAGCGTGCTTTTCTTTTAATCTGGTATACTTCTATCCTGATCTTAATGGGTAAGACAATTTTGCAAAATTCGTCTTCTTTTGCATTAAAGAAACAAAATTTCTGACTAGCGTCAGATTGTTTAATTAAAACTGGCAATTAAAAAGATATTAATGTCAACAAACAGGAACCCCAAAAAACCCCAAAACTCCACCCAACACAGACAGCGAGTCACCCTTTCTTCCTTAGTAGCAATTAAGATAAATGTTGATTCTTTGCAGTAAAACGCATTCAAAGCAAGTGTTCATAAACATTTCTAACTTCCTGCTTGAACCCGATTGTCTGGTTCTCGTTATCCTTCTAAGAAAGAGGAGGAGGAAACTTGCTCAACTCACTGAAAAGAAATGGCTTTTGCACAACTGTAACTTCGTGAGAAAAGCAATGACACAATCACCCCGCAGAAGCCTGAGCAGTTTGAAAGCACAACGCTCCTGCTAATGCTGGAGTGAAGGTCTGAGCTGAGGAACCCCAAAAAACAGGGTGCACACCAGCAGAGTACAGCAGAGAAGACATAAGGACGTCTTGTTCATACTCGTTCCCCTTTGTCCCTCTGTCACAACCGCACCAAATGAGAATCTATTGGGAAAATGCATCTTGTATCCGAGAGTTGTACCTCTAGTACTACCTTGATCTTAAGAGTAGTTCCTTTCATGTGTGTATTTTCCCAATGCTACTACATCAGTTTCCCTGGGAAAGCTTACGAGAACATTCTGTGCCTTCTTTTTGCTCCCACCCTTCCCAAGAAAAGAGATCCAAGAATCCCACATCTTTTGAGTTCATACTTGCCCTCCCAATTTGGGTGGGATCCCTACTGATGATTCAGGAGCTTCAGAAGATAGAAACTAGAATTATGTACCTTTTCATATGCCAGACCTAAAGGCTTCTTCGCTTTAAGCCAAAGCTAGGGCCACAACAATTATAAGCTAGTCTCTGTTGTTTCAAAATTTCCTTCACTGGGTTTGAAGGGATTTATTGATAATATAATGGTTTTTATTCCTAGTCACGAACAGAGAACTTAACAAGAAGAAATGGTGGGATGGTAAAGCTGGACAAATTTAGAAATCTGGTACAAGATGTTGTTGAGTCACCACTGCAGACAAAATATGAAAAAAGGAGAAAGAAAAATGGTGGATTTGCACCATCTTGGAGCAAAGCTGGATGCAGCTGTGGCACACGGTATCTGTGGGAAAGGAGGCCAAGGGCGTCTGTGCAGCTGTTCCCCCTAAGGTGTCACCCAGAGCACTCCCGCCCCAGTCACCGGCCTACCTGCTACAGTACATCACTGCTCAAAGGCTTCTCACCCAGACTGGGTGACTTTCTGGGTGATATGAACTGGTCAAACACAAGCTACCGGGCTCACTACAAGACTGAAAGAAAAAAATTACCTGGCTTGGTTTATACAGAAGGTGTGACTGAAGGAACTGGTTCCACCCGGCCCTAAAACCAGCTTTTTTTGAAATAATAGTCTGTATTTTGCTATGTTGGCTTAAAACTCCCTAAAGCTTTTAGCCACATATATTTGATCACTTGCAGTCTGAGTGCAAAGGTGACGGCTTGGCATCGCCCTCCCCATGCTCAGCCCGCTCTCGTGCCCGCACCCCTCCCGCATCACGCCTCCGCGGCTGCTCTCTGCAGCACAAGCACCACTCTCACCCTGAAATTAAAATATTTTTTGGAAAAATCGGGACACGAAAGAATGATAAAAAGAAATCATTCAAAAGAACAAAACGGCTTGAGGAACCAGAATTGTGCACTTGCCAATTCTGTGTTAACTTGCCTTGTTTTCCCTAGAAAGTCATCCCTTCTGCCCCGCGAGCATGCTTTTCCTAGAAGGAGACTTGGAGGGCTCTTTCCTTTTGAAAAACCCCACTGCCACCAGTACTGGCCGACGTCTGCTGTTCCTTTGCGAGGGAGCAGGCTCTTTCCCCGTAACGACTAATTACTGCATGTCAGACAGCTCAGACTCAGCTGGCCTCTGGCCTAGAAGCTGCACTCTGCTTCCTGGCTGCCATTTGGCATTTTTTCCCTATTTTTGTTTTAACTCTTTTTTCCTTTCTTAGAAGATTTTCCAGGCTGGGAAATTCAATCAGACGCTGTCCCCAGCGGCTTGGCTGCCAGCAGGGAGCTTTGCCAGCCTGGAGCTGGCAGGGTGAGAATTGGACGCTTCCGCTCCTGTCTCCCCATGGAGCTTGTGCCCCCGGCTCAGCCGAGGCACTGCTGCAAAGGCGCTCAAGAAACTGTGGTGTCTCTGCTTCCCCGCTTCCCTTGGGGAACAACTGGGGCTCCTGTCTTTTAGGAACTCCTGTCTTTTTAGGAACAGGTTGCCAAAGAAGCTGTGGCTGTCCCATCCCTGGAGGGGCTCAAGGCCAGGTTGGACGGGGCTTGGAGCAACCTGGGCTGGTGGGAGGTGTCCCTGCCCAGGGCAGGGGGGTTGGAACTAGATCATCTTTAAGGTCCCTTCCAACCTAAACCACTCTATGATTCCATGATAACTTGGCTATTCCTTTCAACAAGAGCAGCACACAAACCATGAAGCACAAGCAAAAAATGTGTTCAAGGAAGTTGGGACATGTTCTTATCCCTGCACTAATACACTTAAGTTCACAACGGTGGCTCTTGCCCTGAAGAGGCAGTTGAAGACTCATCACTGTTGAATGAGCTAAGTTTCAAGAAAGTGGAGAAAACCACAAAAGGTCTTCAAAGTGTCCCCCGCCACCATCACTTGACCTTCAAGTTGCCACCACCGCCAAAACTTTGGTGTTTTCGCTGGCACAGAAAGCTTGGAAACTTCACACATCAGTAACTTTCTCTTGATACAAAAGATCTATGTACAAAAGGTAAAAAATCTGGGGTGAAATCGAAGCAGTGCCAAGGAGAGTCAGGATGGAAGGTAACGTGGACTGCAGCTGCAATGCTGTTGCGTAGCTCACAGAACTGACGGCACGATAGGCATGAAAAATACAGCACTCAAAAAACCCTAAGTAATATCAAATATTGGATTTTGTCCCTTTGGCAAGAGAACTTACTGTAAGAACATCAAAATCTCCGCATTTGACACTAAGTTTCCATATAATTTTGAATCAAGTTCAAAGCCTTGGACCTTATTGCTATGGCACTCCCCGGCTTACACCCAAGTTATCTAAGAGATTATTGAGTGTTCTGGGATGACAAAGAAAATGTTGACATATTTACAGTTAGCTTTTCTATAACTTGTAAGTTATAGAATTGATGTCTGGTATCCGCAGACAGTGTGCATGATACAGACACTGGAAAAAGAAGGTATTTGCTCGTTTGCTCCTTAGACCTTTCGCTGCAAGCATTCACAATATAAATAAAAGCTACAAATATTATCTCACTCCCAATACAATTATTTATGTTCCCCTACACAGCCTAATAACAAACATATTTCTTTTCTGGGAAGAGAAATCTCAAGTGGTTTAAGGACTATTCTGCTTTTATCAGAATGGCAAAATGAACCGCAGCCATGTCATAGCGCAGACCCAGTCAGGATAACCCTACAGGTTATTAGAAGAGTTATAAATATGGTTAGACCACAGAAAATCCATGTATGTGTGTACTTTTTCTTTTGGAAGGAGAGAATCTGACAGTAAGTTTGCAAGGCCAAGGATCAGAGCTCAATGTTTTTTTCCCTGTCACCAAGCCAACACAGGAGTGCGCATGGTCCACCAGGAGGGCCATGCGCTGGGGACACGTGCATGGGGTCGGGGCAGTTCACCGTGTGTGCGTCCAGCATGAGACAACTGCAACTCTCCTGCGCTTCCGATCATACTCACATTGGAAGGATTTCCTTTGGGAAAACCCTGGGGAAGCATGACTGGCCCTTGTGTTTACTGCTCCCTGGGAGGGATGTCTCCTCCGTTGAGAAAGGAGACCTGGACCAACCTACAATACAAACGTGGGCACTTCGTGTCCCCACAGGTGGTCGTAGTAGGAAGAAAGCATTTGCTTAGCTATGTGCTGTTGCCATCAGCTCAGCATGGTATTACAAGCCAAGGCTGGATAAGTACTGCAACATACGAAGCAAATACTGCTTTTTCTGCTTAAGTCATGATCTGCCTAAACTCTTGATTTAACTGTATGTGTGTGGGACGCAAGAGAATTTAAATGATTTAAAGCTTTTTCATTTTCTCATAAAAACCCCAAACACTAACAGTTTGACAGTCAAGAGCAACCCTCCAGTTCAGCGCCAGACTTAAGGGAAGAGAAAACATAAGAAAACATTTTCATTTTCAAGCTCCCAAGAGACTCTTGCAAACAATAGCAAGAAAAAACAATTCAGAAGTGCCAAAAATCAGGGGAGTGCTCCATTTACTTATTTTTATGGTCAGTCACCGATCATGCTGATATTTGACTTTGGCTCTGAAATCTTAGCTGTGTTAAAATAAAGATAATACACAACTTGCTCAGGGTAAATCCATAAACAAACAGAGATGTCCACAGTACTTGAAGAGACCTACAGACTGTTGCCATCTATAAATGCTGACAGAAGTTTGTATTTCCTATTTTTACCTTACAGATTTCTAGGACAGCAATATCTTTCTGTATTACATTCCACGCAGCAGATCATTTTCTGTTAGATTTCCACAGGACTTTGTATGTAAGTGCTTAACACACTTATTCTTTTACCACAAGTAGAAATATGTATTTATATATTTAAACTATCATGATGCTTATCACAAGTTTTAAGACTCTCAATGACATCAAAAGGCTTTCAACTGAAGTATAGAGTGCTACGAAATACAAGAAATAAAGGCAAGTGGCCAAATAAAAAAACTTCCAGCCTTCCCATAAGCTGCGTCAGACTACGGCAATTAAATATCTTTAGACAACGGCCAACACTGAAATCACCTTTAAGGTATCAGCAGTCTCACTCGCTCAAGCCTCTACAAACATTCAACCTGTGCAGGGCCTAGGAGAGCTACCGGCTCTCGGATGGTATCCAAACCCCCATCCAACCTCTGCAGAGCCCACGGGTTGAACGGATTACGGGGGCAAGACCTGTCACAGCAAATGTGCTCTCCCACAGTACCTGGTCATGTATTAGACAAAAGTCACCATTTCTACTGTATTTTTGTCCCTTGCTACAATGGTGAAAATTTACCAATTCGCAGATTAGTCACCATCCACTGAAAAAACACTCAAGGTAGCAGACTCCTCACGGATGCATTCAGGAGTTGAGCTCTTTTCAGATTTTACACCACTCCTCAGAGGAAGCACCTCGCGGTACCTCAGTGCCTGTATCTGGGATTATTTGACGCTGCCAAATTTCCTCCTCCAGTCCTATCTCCTTTCTCATTGGGCTCCATATTAATGAGACCGAGCTAACAGATTGTGGCATGTCAACATGCTGAGCTGACATCCTGCTGCCCCCTCCATGTCTGTCTGACTTTTAAGCTTTTTCTTTCCGTTTCCCTTCTGGATTACGTGTAACATGCACTGTAGTCCAGGAATGCCTCTTGCTTTGGCTGCCTTGTCTCTTTTTGGCATGCTCACGGCGCCGGAGGGAATCTTGCTGAGGCTGGCTAAGTCACATGTTTGCCCTTTAATGAACATTAAAAAGAAAGCAGAATCTATGCCATTTTGATGTTTCTATTAATACAGGCCACAAGAAAGCTCAGGTTCCTGCTACAAAGATCACAGAAAAACAAAGGCAGTTGTAGCAGTTGAGGCACAGAAGGGCTTGATCATCTTGCAAAGAAAAGAGCAATTATTAGGCAATACAAGGCACGTGCATTTAGTTTAAATTTGTTCAGCACAGCAATTTGGTAAATTCTGCTGTCACTTTCTGGCATTCCTGAACTTCCTCTTGAATGACCTTTAGCTAAGGATTTATTTTCACTCACTGAACTGAAGATGTTCAGCACAATGGAAACACGTCCTTGGGAAGTCACCTTATGGGACACATCTTGAGGTTGGGAGCTGAAACAGTGATGGTTCTTTGTCAGCCCTTTCCTCCCCTCTCTCTTGGACCCAAGAAAGGTGGAGAACACTTGGGGAATTATAACTTGTTTTCCCATGGGATGTCCCACCCAGTAGGGCCTCCTGGAAAATGACAAATGCAGCTGCAGAGACGAGGGGGAGGCAAAGAGAGGGAAGGACAGCACCCACAGCACCACGATTTCAAGCTCAGCTACAAACATGTCTGGGAAAGGAAAACTCAGGTTCTCAAACAGTGATTTGCTGTGTCAAAAAAAGCAACCACCAAACCAAAAACATGACAATGTTCAGTTGGAGTGACCTTTGCAAGAAATCCAGGGAAAAAGAGAAGAGCAGGATTTTTCCTTCCTAGGGAGGATTGTGAATTGTCTCCCAACTGCACTCCTGAGCGTGAATCAATTTTCTTCCAGTCGATAACTAGCGCAAAGGTTCTAACCTTCATTTGTGCTCCAAATACTCAATCGGGGATGTAGAACACATACCAATTAAGCAATTCAGCTAAAATAAGAAGGCCGTGAACCAACATCGTTGCTGCAGCTGCCCCTGAGGGATCGAGGGTTAGCAGCTTGGGGAAAAGGTAATTTATTGAGCTTAATACTCTGCGAAATGTTCTCATGATAATAAGATTGTAAGATCGTTTTAATATCTGAAGTCATGTTGAAAAGGTCATTTCTCATCTTTTACGCCTACCTAAGTCATGTAAATTAGAGCTACTCAAACAGAGTTGAGGATGTTTGCAACCTAAGTTTTTCTATATTTTTGGATGACAGAGAAAAATGTCAGTAATCCCAAGCGGTGGACACAAACAGAGAGTGCCCAGGAGTCTTAGAATAGCAACATTAATGGATGCAGCTACTTTTGCTGTGCATTAGGCCAGCATTTCATCTTTGACCTAGTAGATTTTATTCAGTCTTTTTTTTCCTCCTTTTTAATGTTGTGATTTGGAGAATGTTAAAAAAACATTTCAAACACACTACATGTAATCTGAAAGGGGAGGGGAATACAGCTGATGTATTTGCCCAAAGTTTTATAACCCAGGAAAATGGGGCATTGGCAATTTCACAAAGCACTCGCCTCTTTTCCAACATGCTTTTTTCCATAAGAGAGAATTAACTTGGAGATTTTTTTTTCTCTTTCCTTTTTTTTTTTAAATGCTTTCTAGGCAGAAACTTTGTAGGCTCTGCCTCCACATCTCCCAGCCAACATTCCTAAATCACAACCTGCAGCTGCCCTTGCTATTGCAGCCTTGGAGCCTCCCTTTGGCAGAGCACCAGCAGCATGCCAAGATGTGATGGTTCTGGGATGCGCGCAATTACCCAACGGGGATGGAGCCGAGATCCCCAAATGCATTTCGCTAAGGCCCCTGAATCATATTTGAAACCAAGTCTTCAAAATTTATAACCGCATTAGGCTATCTAGGCCCTTAGTTTCATTTATGTTTTGAAGCTTCAAATCCATCACACAACTGAGCTAAACGAGGGCATTATTCAGAGTAGCAATGCATTTGATCCCGTGTAGTCTGAAAGATGGAAATCCCCTCTCCTGTTCTCATCTTTTTTTTTTTCTTAATAGGTTCCAGCATCTTCTTCCGTCCTCATCTTCCAGTTACCCCAACAGCCCCAACTCCTGTCCTTCACGACAACCACAATAAAAAACAACCCGCCCAGGAAGCCTTTCTTTGCTGTCCCTCTTCCTAATATTTTTTCTGCCTCCTCTCTCCGGAACCACTGCCCCATTTGCGACTCTTCACTGGTCAGGCTGCAAGCTTTTCAGAGGAAAAGTCGTCTCTTTTTTTTCTGCTTGGCAGTGTGCTCCAAAGGTGCTATGCAAACGATTTAGTATAACAGATTGCGGCCCAGAGTAATTTAATAGACTGTAAACCCCAGCTCAGGAGAGCTGGCGATCCAGCATTTACAAAGCATGCCATGCTTTTATTTTTCAATACATAATACATAAATCTCCCTGTTGCCGTGGCTCTGCTTTCAGATTTGCTGGGTTTTGTATGTGAAAATTTTCCGACTATTTATCAGCTTGATCTTCTCCGTCAGCCTTCATCATCCCTTACAGTCCTTCTGAAAACTCCCTGAAACAGAGAGATGGAGGCAGCTGCCAAACAATGTCACAGCCTTCCAAGGGTGGGACTCTCTGCAGAGGGCTGTATCCCCACCGTGCCAAGATTGTCACCCTTATTGTTATACTAGCAATAATGATGGTGATAAACATCAAGCTGAACCACTCTATCACACCAGAAGAGCTGGGAGGGAACAGAAATGCCTGCACGCTTGCCTTTTTGGCTTCCTTGGTTTGGTCCAAAGGGTTGAGGGGAGGATGTTTGAAAAACAAGAATCCCATCCCATTGTTTGTGTGACATCTGGGTGACTCACTGACAATGACTCTCCCACAGTAATGCTGCGCCCCATTGCGATCTCTCTGGTTTCGATACTAGGTGGTCACATCTAATAACAAACCTGCCAGGAACTTCACTGATCCCCGTTTGAGCGCTCAGTCGACAAAAAGTTAGTGCCAGCTTCCAGGCAACAAAAACAAACCCCAGCTCTATCAATGCTCCCTTTTTTTCTCAAGCTCAATTTTGGTAAGGAACACATGGCATCCAGCTAGAAAGTTTTTCCACTATGAACTGTGCTTTTAAGAAAGTGATTCACAAATGAAAAAGGGAAAATATAACCCTGAAAAACAGAGAAAATGGAGTAGCAACAAAGCTCCTGAGCAAAAGCGAGAGGATTCTTCATTTGGCCAATGGATTACAGGTTAAACCTGAAACCTACTTGGTAAGATACGTGTGTGAGCGTGTGCATTTGTGTGCTTCATCAAAGGCAAGAAACACAAGAAGCTTCAGTTCCGAAGAGTGTCTTCATTGGAAGGGTTCCAATTTGGATGTTGACTGCTACTAATAGACTATCACATCAAGAGAGGCGGGAAGTGCACAGCTCGCCGAGCATCGGTGCTTACCAGGTTGTCTCCTCCTTCCCCCGTCTCCTTCTCAATAGCTACCGAGCAAATGAAGTTTCCAAAACACAAGGAGAACTTACGCAACTGTGAAACAATAAATCAAGTTTGCCTCACTTCGGCAGCAGTCTGCTTTACAAATTTGCACCCTGTTCGGGATGAACGTGGATGGATGTATTTCACGTGCAGGGGCAAGCAGCGGTTAACGGGAAACCTGCCGTCTACTCACTGCAGCATGTGCCAGACGCTGCAGCCTGCGTATTAATAGATGATAAATCGCTATTTGGTAGAAATATGTATTTTACACATAGCTTAATATACGTTCATAAAAAAGGCTGAAACTTGTTAATCCCAGGCATTTATACCTTCAGCCAATTTCAAAAATTCCAGTACAGTTTTGGAGGAGCCAATATTTCATTGTAGACTGGAAAAATCTCTGCAAAAGGGAAAAATAACCCTCAAAGTACATGAACAGTACAAATTATACAATACATTTTCTGCAATTCTCCAAAACTTATTTGGAATGTTACTTTAAAAAAAATGGCAAGGGTATAAGATTACACGGAAAAAATCACACACCTTTCACACGTTTTTTTTAAAGTCAGCATTTTTGCAGGGAATTTTGCAGTGTACATAATAGAAGTGCAACAAAGAGACAAGGTATTTCAAATAGCATCAATTTTTTCCATTAAGATCACTCATTCAGTTTTCCTCTAATTCTTTACATAACAGCAGCCAGTCTCTTTCCTGAGTTTTTACAGGTTTTGTATGGTCAAATGTCTGAAGAAGTAGAAACAGTAAGTGATGGTCTAGTGGACTTATTGTAGTCAACAAAAAAATGAGTATTTATTCCTTAATTAGTGAATTCAAGAAATGCCAGGTCTGTAAGAGACCGTGAACACAGAATTCATCCAACTAACATAACTCTAGGGCCCTGATTTTTGAATCTGTCCAGTCCTTCCTTTTGCTTCAGTCGTACTCACGACGAATGAAATGATTACACCATATTCAACCGGCATTTTGAACGCTAGAAAACCACAGTCACACCACCAGCTAACCATCACCATGCTCTAATCTCTTGGAATACAGCAATATCTGCATGGCACACTTCTGCATGCTATTGACAGATGGGTTTTAAATGAAAGCACACACCAAACCAGATCTCTAAGAAACTCTGCTGCCAGAAGCCGTCCACAGCCGACCTCTGACGTTGGAGGGAACAGCCTAGTGCTCTCCTTCACAGACCATTTAGCCCTTCGTTAACTGACGCCCATACAGATCACAGCCAAGAATGCAACCATAGACAGTGCTGAATCTGGAAAACGTGGCGCATGAAAGAAGCGGTTAACTTCATATATTCAACCAGATCAAAGATTTCTGACAAACTTTCTATGTGTCAAACTTCGCAGCTGTTCCCATTATCAGCTTGCTAGGAAAAAGTCTCCGTGGATCGGTGCCATTCTTCGTAAAACCTCAATTGCTCTGCAATAAAAGAGGTCTAATTTTTACAGTAAAGTTCTGCTTATATTTAGTATCAACATCTGACCACAAGTGCCGAATATAAAAGTTACTGGGACTCACTTTAATTGCATTTTGTGCTCTTTGCGAGCCAAATCCTTTAGCCTTACTAAATGCATGCTCAGGCAACTATGACATTAACTTCTACCAGTAAATACTTAACCTCCCTTCAATGAGGAAATCCAGCATTAACTTCCATTGCTTTAGAATGGAACCAAAATGTCCCTCACATGTAAAATTCTGTACGTAATATTACACTACAAGAGTAATATTCTACACCAGTTGTCCTTTTAAAATTTTCTCTAAAGCAAGAGAAAATATTAAAAAATATGGGCAAATTCCTTTCTCTCCTGCCCTCCACCTCTTGAGGAGTTCTCAAAGCCTATTAAGACATCGTTAAACAGTCAGGCCCAGCAATGTAAGTAAGAGCACCATGGAGCACCTACAGCACTACTGCAACCGCTCGTTAGAGCAAAGGCCATAATCCCAATTAAGGACGCTCACTGTTTAAGCAGTGCAAGCAATTGCAATCCTTCCGGCATTCAAGACTCCGTGCGCCCCTGGCAGGGCCGAGGGGGCTGCGATCCTGTTTGGGAGTGCAAATTGGGCCTCCAATAGTTGGGTGCAAACAGGCTTTCCATTTACTTTTTCCTCTTCCAATATTTAGTTTAACTACCTGCGTGAAAGCTGGGAGGAACATTTTCTGCTAAGTGCATTCATTTGCAGGCCCATCTCTTGCCCAAATACCTAAAGTAGTAGAGCAATAGTTTCATGTTAATGCACATCTTGGTTAAATAAACCAGTTTTCCAGGCTGCTAGGTTTTCATTTACATTTCTGGTAGATTAGCCTGGGCTATGGAACTGAACACCATGTACGCTGGGAAACGGGAAGAGGTAAAGCAGTCCTTTCTTCTACAACTTCCTACCAAAGAGCCACCTGGCTCTGCCAGGTCCCAGCCACTTGAGCTGCCCATGAACCGCTCTGCTTCTGGGGACAGAGGCGCGAGCGCGGTGCTGGGGTGACAGCACACCAGCTCAGCTGCTGGCGCTGCACACAAACCACCCCGTACCGTGGAACACAGGTACCAGCCTCAGCTTAATGAGATATACTTGGGCGCTTTCCTTGGGGTTTGAACTGGGATGTTTACCCAACCTACCTGAGGCAGTCACCAGGAGGGGGAAAAAAAAGAAAAAGGAATGATAATAAAAGGTTGATTAATTATGTGCAATAACTGGGACAGCATATCATGAAAATTCCATTCTTGTTTACTCAGCTAATTCACTTTTTATGAGTGTTTAGGCTTTAAAGCAAAACAAAGCACTAATTACCCAATTAACGAGCAATTAAGTTACTGCAGCCTAATAGCCTGTACAGTGGCTGCCTTTATGAGTCTGATGGTGAGTTAGAGACCCATTAAACAAATTTATACACAGCTGTAGCAAACATTACATTTCCAGAGATGTTACATTACATGCTAATATTTTCACAGCCTTGAAACATCATTCACTGGTTTAGTGAATAGAGTTTGCCAGTTTACTCAGCCGAGGTCTGACAAAGCGAACGTCTCTCATGTTTTACCAGCAGCTATTACCCATGGGCTGAAGAGAAGGAGGCTCCATATTTCAAAGCCTTCTTGAAAAATCAGGTGACTTTTAACCAAGGTGAGTAACATTACCTTAAAAGTTTTAAACTCTGCCTTAGTTTAGGAAGAAATCATAGTTCAGTCATTTTCAACAAATAAATGTACTTACTTGCAGGAGGAGTCTAAGACTCTCTCTGCAGCAGGTGACTTGTACTGGGAGCTTTAGGTTTGCAATCAGGTCATGAAGGTGAGGATGTTATACTGTGTGAGGACACAAGACGGTTTTGTGAACTCCTCTAAGCAGATGGGATTACTGTGCGGAAGCATGGCAACCCTGAATTATGGTCCAGTACTAGAAGTGGGCTCTCCCCTCCTACACATCGAGCAGTACCAAGACATAGTGGCATGAAAGCTAAAGGCAGAGTTTTGGTCTCAACTCCTGTGCCCTCTTCTCTTCAATGATTACGTCAAACCCACAGTATTAAAACTGTATGTCACTGTGGTTCAATTTTCACATCAATAATGGGTCCATCTTTTGGTGCAATTTTGATTGCATGGAGAAAAGCTCTATTTTTAAAGCATCCATTTCATCTTAGTTAAAGAAAATGCATTTTTTCTGAGCAAGACTAACTGAAACTCAAAACAGATCATTGACTTCTGCCCATACAAGACAGGTTTCCATTTATCTACTAGCTCACACAAAAACTTAGCTCACCTCTTTCACAGGCGTAGTATCACTTCAAAACACAGGCTGCACTACGTAAATAAGAAATGTTTCATAGACCAAAATAACGTAAGCAGTGCAGTTCTGCAAGCGTTCTGTATTTCCCCAGTAACTCCACGGGAACGCGCAGTTAAGCAGTAAAGATTATGGGGTATATTGGTGGCCTGACTTTAACCTGACGTTAAAGAAAAGCCATTATTTGAAGGTCCAGGAGCTGGAAGTATATATTTTTTCAAGTTGCATATACACATCAAGCCTTCAAGCTGGCATCACCACAGTCCCACTGAATTCCATGAACTGCACTGATTTATAACAGTCACTAAAGATCTGGTTCCTGTACATTCCTTAATAAATATGAAGACACACCTGTGTTAATGAATTCGAAAGCACGAGGCGCTCTCATTTGTCTTACGGATAAACAGAGTTCTGCTCCCACTCCATACCTTGCAGACACTTCCCCAAGCAGAATTGCTAATGAGGGCCCGCTGCCTTTGGCCTGTGCTCAAAAGTTTCTTCTCGTGTAAATTCTCTGGTATCTAATAAGGCATAAACTTAAGCTTCAACATTTTCCGTAGTGGGAATATTGAAGATGAGTTCTTTTCTTTTTTTTCCCACAAACACTGCAAGAATTTCCTGGTTTTGAAATGTTTGTTGTTCCATCAAATTTGATGGACCAACTTGCTGATGGGCTTAAAAAAATGATTAGAATGGGGGAAGCACAGACAGACACACAAGGACGTGTGATTGCATAAATCTAGTTTTCTTAGGAAACCAGGGTAAAGGAGCCTTTTGGGCTAGATGGCTACATGGATGAGTGTACCAAGGTAGTTGGTAAGGTATTTAAAAACAACGTGGCATGGAAAAGGTACGGAAAAACATCGGGCGACAAAAGCACAAAGCCAGAGCAATCCTTGTTTGGAGATCGTAAACAGTGTAGGAAGGTAAATGGTCAGCCAAGATGAAAAATGTGGAAAACAAACCCGAAGGCAACAAACAAGGTTGAAAACAACTACATCTCACCTAAAAAGGACATCTTTTAATCATGTCTATATTAATGCTTTCTCAGAAACTTCATCACACACCAGCCGCTCAAATCTGCAACCCAGCAGCGTCTGTTTTTGATTGAATAATGTCTCCTGACTCTATCTTTAGTCTTTCATTTTTTTTATTTTAGTTTTTATTAAAGAAAAGGTCTTACCTGGCCTGTTTTGTATTGTTCTCTCTGCTCCCTTTTTTTTAATCTAAAGTCATTTCAAAGAGTGAGCGTCAGATATCAAACCCAATATCCTTTTTCTCATTAGCACTTTTCCTGTGCAGACCTTCAAATGCGGTAATAATTAATGAGTCTGTGTCAGAAAATGAATAAAAGATGGCTCAGATGCTTCACTGTTCAGGGCTGACCTTTAGCTGAGTCTACTGTATTAATATATTCTTGTGTTGTCAGACTCAAAGAGCTAACTGCCTTATGAATTATTTATCAACACAAAAAGTCTTAACCAGAAACAGTGTTAACATTAATTTCTAACCCTCTGTGTCACTGCAAAGCCTGCCTGCACTGCATAATTGAATTTTAGTTTTAGACAAGCAATCAAAGCACAAGTCGCTGTTGTTGTAAGTGTGGCTGCCTATGATAGCAAGAGGAACGGCTGCTCTTTTCGCACATCTGGTGCATTACAGGCAGTTCAGGTTTCTGTGAGCAATAAGCCTGACTGGAGACAAATGTGGAATGGGTTTGCAGCACTGCGGCTCCCTTCTCCCCAGAGCGATTCTAGATGCTGAACTGCTTATTATCCTGCTATTGGTATTCCTAATTGGGCTGGTATGGAAACGTGTCATGCCTTCTCCGCTTTCAACATACTGAGGGGTGCCTGATACACCTGAATCACAGGGGATGAGGCTGGGAAGGCTGTCCAAAGGTGCCGGCACTTGGTTCTGCTCTTCCATCTCAGATGAGAGTCCATCGATCTCCCTATTCTCCCCTGCACCCTCCCCAAATGCCTAAGCTTCTGCAACTCTGTCATTTCCAGCTGTTGTAGAAGTGGGTTTCAACTGCTATCCCCAGCCAATTTTGAGCAATTGTCAAACTGATTTACAGGTCAGGCTTAATTTGTATCATACTAATCCTATCAAGGCCTAAGATACAAGGGCTCAGTTAGAACTTAAGGGTTGTGTTCACAATTGTTCCCTCCAGAAGAGTCTTGGGATATTATGCTTTTGCTGGATCAAAAGCGGAGACATAACACCACATGTGTAGGAGTGAAATACCTCTATGCTCTGGTGGAATACACCAGCCTCCGCTCACAGCTCCAGCAAAATCGGCACCAGCCTCGTACTTTTTTTTTTTCAGTTCACACTCAGTGACTGAGGTTTATTCATCCCTGAAGAAACAGTTCAGAGATTATCAGCAGAGCATGAGGGCCTTATAGAAATGAGATGTGGCTTTAGGCTCTAAATCTTGGAACAACTCAGACAAACAGAAGCTTTGGCAGCTTTCTCCATCCGTTCTCACAGTCAACAAGGGCAAGGAGAGAATTAAATCCCTTTGGTCCTTTCCCATCTAAGTGAAGAATGAAATGGGAACTCGTTAGTCTTGCAAAGACACCTTCTCTTTCTTTTCTGGGAGCTTAAACCCAGAGGTTGAATAAGAACCAAGAAAGCCCAGCACAGAGAAAGGCTGCTGCTGCTAGACCTCCAGAAGAACCCAGGTCTGAAGAGAGATGACGGAGAAGCACCAAGAGCTCAGACAAGTGACCTGCTGCTGAGGAGAGAAAGACAGCCAGCCTGTGAAGCACAAAAGCTGCAGCACATTCAGCTACTTCAAGAGAGAGTAACCCTACCTCCCTACAAAAGGGGGAAAAAAAAGAAGGAAAAACTCTGTCATTCTGCTGTCCATCATCTCAGTGGCCTGATAAAGGGAATGAGTTTGACTATATTTGCAAAACCTGTTGTGGCCTCACGCTAAACCTCTCCTCCTCGGCTTGGGACCTACAACTCCTGCTGGGGATGCTGGGATCCAGACCAAAACCTCTGAACTACAGGTACATTAACTGTGAGGCCGGAAAGCTGTGTTTTCACAAAGCTAGCAGCGGGATCGGAATGCGTAATTCAAATTAATAGAAACTGGGTGCCTTAATCCCCAGAGAGCTTTGAAAAACTTTAATAAAAGAGATCTCCACCGTCTCTCCAAAGTGAGGAATGAGTATTTACGCCTTACCTAATGACTGACCTGGTAATCAAATGTTCACTCTTCCCAGGAGCTGTATCACACCTTTGGTACAAGAAAGCAGACGACTACAAGTGTTTTAATCTGAGCTGAAAAGTGCTGAGCTTTGCGGGTGTTAGACTATGTGATTCTGGGTTTTCTGTCCAAGACTGCCGGCCAAGTTTCAATGGAAAACAAGACACGACATTTTTCAACACTCTGCTAACTCTTCTTAAGACTAATCTTTTATAGGCGTTGGGATCTTCAGAGCAGATTTTTTTTCTGTAGTTGTTTTTATTTTTACTCTGGAGCCTGTGATGGAATAAATCAGTCTTTGCCAAACCAGATACTTTTCTTTGGCAGACATTTGCATATTAAATCTAAAATTGTTTGCCATGACACAGTGAAAAGCAATTCTTGAAAGCCACTTCACATCCTTCCTGCAAGATCTCACTAGCACCTCCATAAGTAACACCAACCTGTTTCTTTGGAGACCCGATAACCTGGCACACTCAGCTGTTCCTTGTACCGTTAGCGCTCAGAGCAAAATCGATGATAAAAGGTCTGGAAGACACGCACTTCTGCAGTAAATCCATAAGACAGCTCAGGTCTCCCTTCAATTTGGTATTTATTAGTTTTTTTCCCCAAACACAGCAGAAGATGGTGACAACTAGTTCCCATCTGTACATGCCTGCTCCTGAGCTATGGAAAATGACTCTATAGGCCAACTGGAAGCTGAATAGTTTATACATGAGCCAAACAAATGAGGTTTAAGGATGACTGATGCGCTGGGATTGACTCTTTGCCCCTGCCGAAGGCTCGCGGAGGGTATATCCTACATGACGCATTGCAACGTTGGCAAACAGATAAAAATAGCTCCTTGCTTTATAGTTATTGCACCGGCGCAGTGACCTGTTTCGCATCCCATTGCCTTCTGCGTCCCAAACTCTCTCTGTCGGTTGTATAAAATATGTTACAATTGGGGATATTATTTTTTTTTTTAATCTTCCACTTCAATATACCAGACTAAGCTAGTAAAAAAATGAGACGGTCATGCTCTTTTAAAATAACAAAACACCCACCCTGGCAGTTATGACATAACCCGGCAGATTTTTCTTGTTACTTTGCTGTTTTAAGTGCCTCACTCAATGTGAATCCAATTACCAAGGCCTTTGTTTTCTCTAACAAAGGGACTGTGTTTCGGGGCTCCGTCTCATCTGGCTTTAATCATCTCTCATGAGGGGAGCTCACTAACAACCACCTTGGGATACCTTTTATGACAGATTTGGGAAGGCGCATGAAAGAAGGGGTGGTTTGAAGAAAGAGGAGACGAGGTAGATCCCCCCCTCTTTTTTCTGTTGTTTTTTTGACAAGTGCACTGGCTTTGCACAGAGCTCCAGTAAACCCGAGCATGACATACCCCCGGCCACGGATGGAAATGATTTTCGAGTGGCTAGTTTTTTGGACTGAACCAAGGCTTATTTTAGAAGTCTCCAAAGTCTTCTGAAAGAAGGAAGGAAAAAAACCCTGCTCTGGATCTTCCCTGGCCCATGTGGCTGAAAATTACCCGTTTTACTACTACGAAGGCCTGTGCCAGTTGGCCGGCCTGGACAGACATGTTTTCTTTTCCCTTTTAGGCCTATTCTATAACAGATTTTTTCCTCATAAAACTTACAACTGGTGCAGCTCTTCTCAAGTTTGAAAAGCAAAACTTTTGAAATCAGTAGGACTCAATTAATGCGGCCGAGCACAACAGATCCTTCAAGCGACACAAGGAAAGAGAATTTCCTCTGCTAGAAATGGGAATTTCATTCTCTCCCCCTTCATCGCAGGAGGCAATCATGATTGCTCAAGTCACGCTTTAAAAGTAATCATTTCAATACCAGACTAGTAAACAAAGTCTTATTCCATCCTGAAATGTTGTATTTAAAAGGGAAAACCCTTCCCCAAAGCATTCTTTCCCTGTTAATTGCAGTGTAAAAGACCATCAAACATACTGTTAGTATTATTTTCTCAATGTTGCATGTAAAATTTACGGTGCAATTTCCATTGTATTCAATAACCAGAACAAGACCTAGCGCTAAGCCTAGAAAAGCTTGTTTTAATCACATATTAATCTCAGTTGTTTTGTTTTTATTCAGTTTATTAATTTTTCACAGGGCCATGAGCAGGCTACAACAGTTCCCAAATACGTTATGGGGAAAAGTACTTATGGTTTCTGGGTCAATCTTTTTCCACTGCATGTGACAAGGACAGGAATCTGCCAACTTCCCCCCTCCAACGTCTTGGTAACCCCAGCAAATGGCCCACAGTCGTACAAAGTCTTCTGAAAATGAATCTGTCATCTGGAAGGTTCCTGGTTGTTGCAGCACTTGCTCTCAGAGGCCATCATCCCCTTGTGCATTAGGGAAAAAAGAAACCCCCAAACAGCTGCAATGACAAAAACCTGATTTTTTTTTTTTTTTTTAAAAAGGAAGAACACAGTAGAGAACCGTCCAACCTTTGAGGAGAATCCCAGATGTTTCCTGAAGCCGCAAGAAATTAGTAAAAGGAGGCAAATACTCAGCAAGGAGTATTTGCCCTCCCTGCAACCTCCCCACCCTGCTACCCAGCTTTGGCTTTTGACTAGTTAAACTGGGATTTTTGGGAAGGACTTCATCCCTCCACAGTGTTCACGGCATCACAGCCCTGACTGGGACCATCTAGTCCCTCCTTCCTCTCCTCAGGAGCAGCTACCCCCCATTCTTTGTTTGAAGGACAGTGATCTGCTCCAGCACTTCACTGTCCTTACCTGTGGAAAGTTTTTTGTAGTGACCTCATGTAGTTTTGCACTCTGGTTTGTCTCTGGGTTTGAACAGTCATTTTAGATTGCAAACCACCATTCCCAAAACACAGGGGAGAATTTTTGCTCTGGGACAACCTATGCATGATTCCTTTTTGGGTCCCAAACCAAGGCACAGACCTGTAACAAGACACAGCACGGCACTGACAACCCCACACAAATCACAAGAGCTACTGCGTTAGGCTAATGTGGGCAGTGACCCAGGCAACATGATTTACCAGTACAGTAACTATCATACATTTCATGTTGATTTACTAAGTCCTTACGTGAGCGCTGGAACTAAAACTTACATCGGACGTTGCAGAACTCAAATGATAATTGTTTTGATGTACCCAGAGCCACCAGGCTGCAGCACAGGGACATCCCCAGGGCAGGGCAGGTCTCCAGCTGAGCCGGACCACAGCCACGGTCACAGCAGCCACTTCACCCCAGACCCTTGCTCCTACCGATCCAAAATGCCCACCCAACAGCCTGTAACACACAGAGCCACACAGAGGTCACCAAATGAAACAGAGACTAAGAAAAAATTAGCATGTTCCTCCTGGAACAAAGGAAAATGTTTACCTAGTCATGTGCTTTCCCACCGAGCTTAAAACAGTTTGCTGAGATGGGATGGCTCTGCTAGGCTTGCAGAAATCTAAGGGGATGTGAAACATGGGGTTCAAAACCATAAACGTGCAGTTCAAAATCAGTACTGAAGATTTCTGTAGCTGAGAAACATTCAATTACTGTCAGCTGATGGATGCAGCTGAGGGTCAGTCGTGATGCTTCAGCCAGGACTTCAGGAGAGACTAAGCTGCCTGACATAGCCTATTATTATTATTTACTATTATAAAAACTGACCCTGCTAAGCTTCAATGGCTTAGCTTGAATTTTAAAAAACTTACCTTCGCTTCTTTATAAATGTATTTGCAGGGTAAAAAAACCCAACACCGCTCCACAGTACAAAGTCTATCAGGCAAAACCACTGGGATCCCAAGATTTTACCAGTTGCAGGCACCTCCTACGACTTTGACAAATGTTCCAACATCTCCCGGTTCTGCCCTAATCCCCTGTCCTTGTAGGTAGTTGACGTCAACTGGACAATGGAACCATCCAGGCACAAGGATTTTTTAATATACAGAAAGATCAATGCAGTTTTCCATAAAGCACTAATCATTCTAACTCCCTATGAATAATTAAGAGCATTCATCATATTTCAGGCAAATATTTCCATACAGTCTATTAATATATCCCAATCAGATCAGAAAGACTCAAGACCAGTAATAACCGAGATTCTAAGCTCTGCTAAAAGCAGCCTTTTAAGACATACTGTGTTTCCAGATGTTTTGTACAGCTATTTATTTAGCTTGTAAACAAGCCACCAAAAACATTCCACATAATGATGGGAGAACCGCAATTACATTGTTGTGGGGATTTACAAAGAGCTCAGCATACTTTTGTGATTTAGGGAAGAGAAATCTCTCATTCTTTCTGAGAGCTGATTTCCAGATTTATGTTTGTGCTGTGAAGCGCCCTGGGAATCATTAAAATGGTGACAAAGAAAAGTGATTTTCTTTATTAAAAGAGGAACGAAGGAGGGGTGGATGAAATAAGAGAAGCCTCCCAGCTCTCCCCCCACAACACGTTACTTTCCTCCTTGTCAGGGATTTTATGCAGAGTCAAATGATCATCAGGTAGCATTGATACTCTTTTGTTTCATTTTTTTATATATATTTATTAACAGCAAATGGTGGGAATAAGAGCACTTCGGTTTAACCTACGACAAGCCCCGTCCTCTGCCTTACCAAATCCCTTCCCTTACCCTTCCCTACCCTGGGGGGGAGGGTACCACCAGTGTGACTGCACCACAAGCTATTGCTCACATGGTACCTTTAATGTTGCTAACGCCAAAACTCGGAGAAGTGGCACAAAATTCACTACACCCCATGGGAGTCTCTTGTTCCCTTGCTGCCACGTGGTCACGTCTGTGGCTAGCTAGCTCGGGACTACCAGAGCTGCTCCTCGCTGATGCTCTCCCCGCTCTGGCCAGGGCAAAGCGTCACGTTTCAGAGCAAGAGCAGAGCCCAGCCGCCATGGGGCCAGCCCCACTGCAAGGTTTCTGGACAACGACAGCCACCCAACTGCTGGGACACGGTGTGCTATCACCCACCGAGGTTCATTTTGCGTGTTCAACAGCCATCCGGTAGCTACAATTTTTACCAGATACTGATTTGAGGTGGTCAGTGAAAGGGGAAATCTCTGTATCCCATTAGTGGTTCCCCGAGCTGGGGAGACACCATGATCACCTCGTCTCATTTTGTGACTCGTAATATAAAGCTTATCACTCCAACTGGGTTCAGCCTTCATCTCCAGATGCTGTCTTTGGTCCCGCAAAGGGTCACTCCAGTTCAACGTTCACGCCTTATGCTACTTGTACAACATCAATATATAACCATATATTCCTCTATAGAAAAAGAACCAAACTCCCATTTGCAGCACTTCATGGATTTGCTGCTTTCATCCAACTCCAGCCTAATGGCTGCGGCTCCAGCCGCCTGCTCCAGGAAATTCTCTCGTTTACGCTCCAAGTCTCACACTTTGTGCAGCCGCAGGGACACAGCTCACTGGCGAGCCGTGGCGGACACTGCCTGCCTGCGACTGCCAGCGGCGGGGGAACATCGCGTCCTCAAACGCTGCCCTGGCGGTTAGATCTAAGGCAGCCACCTAAAAACCAACTGCTGCTTAATTCGGCCTACAAGGACACAAAGGTCTCTTTTTAAATTTAACTTTTTGGAACTATTTCAGCAAAAAGCCCAGGTTTTATAACTTCTGGGTAGGTGGTTCTAGCTGAGGATCAGTATTTTAATCTTGATGAGGGTGCAGAGCCCCAGGGCACTATCAGTCCCTGAGCTGCATGGATGGAGATCGCTTGTGCCCAGTGCCCTCCCGGCGCGTGCTCCCGTGTCCCGCCTGCTTCCGAGCCAGCACTCGCCGCACAGGTAAATCCTGAGCCTGCCTGCGGTAAATTAATGAAGAACTGACATCCCCACCATAATTCCTAGGGAGAGAGTGATGAGCGGCCTTAAATGTGATTGCTTTCCATCTGTATATGTGCTTAAAGACTGTAAAATAAATTAATGGGGAAATCTAAAACATAATGATAAGGATTCCCCACTGAACAGGTGTTTTTTCCATCCATGAAATTACAAGTTGCCAGGAAAAGACACGGGCCCAGTTCAGTTTTATTTCAGTCTCAGCTCCTTCCATTAAAATAATAACAGGCTTTATGTTCCTGAAGCTGTAATTAAACAAGTGCTTTGGAAGGAAGACCTACGGCTTGTTGTACTGGAAATAAAAGGGAAGCTGCAGCGAACTGCTCAGATTGGTCATTCCCACTTCTCCTTCTCTCTGCCTCCTGGTGTGACTTTCTAAGATCACGCTCTCATTTCATGCTGTTGGGTTTACTGGTTTTTTTTGTGTTTGTTTTTTTTTCACCCCTGCTTTTTTAGTGAAAAATGGGAAGTACATTGAAGTAAATATAAAATCTAGTCAGAAAACATAAACTAGAAATCAAGTAGATCCTCCAAAAGCCGCACAGAGAGCCTATGCCTCCATCCCGCACAGGCATTTGCCACCAGTATCTGAGAGGGACAACCCAAACAACTGTGCATGGCACTGAGCATCCTTCCCGCCGCACCGAGTGTAAATGACGAATTCTGCTCTCAAACATGTAACATAATGTATGGTGTGAAAAAAGAGAAAACCCACGAGTGCTGTCGCTGCATATTTATGATATAAAATAAGCATTAGCATATGGGAGAGCTCTGAAGGGAAAACAGAGCACAGCTTCCTCCAAATTTAGAACAATTGAATCAGTTTTAGAATCTAGGACTTCCAAGAGAAATATGCATTTTTACTAAGTCAGAAGTCAGTTAACCTGTCTGTAACCCCTTTAAATAAAAGATCCATCTTCGGCATACGTGATAGGAGAACAGTAACGTAAGCTGAAGATGCAGTTTAACTTATGATTTTTAGTTGTAAAATATCATTTGGGAAAGAAGATAAGGAGGATTTTCTGA
This sequence comes from Dromas ardeola, assembly GCA_013398915.1. Taxonomy (NCBI): domain Eukaryota; kingdom Metazoa; phylum Chordata; class Aves; order Charadriiformes; family Dromadidae; genus Dromas; species Dromas ardeola. Next base: position 1,416,343 of record VYZM01010234.1, read on the forward strand.
CTCTTCTGCCCATCCACTTTTCTGACTGGTGAAATATAATTATGAAGCAACGATATAACGCTTAGAGAGAACACAGGATATGGAGTGATGAGAATTACTAATAAGCAGCTACAGCGAATTCTTCACTTGCATGTGGAGTGCAGAATTTCACATTACAAAATAAGACACATTTGCCACTGGTACTCTCTTCTAATACGTGCAGCTGACCGACAAATACAATACCTTCTAATACGTGCAGCTCAACCAGGACGCTAAATATTAAGCTTTACATGGTTTAGCAATACAATTGAAATACAGAACAATTTAACATTGTGGGAACAGAAGTGGCTCTAGCAGACAGTTCCTGAAATACTGGGAGCCCATGGCTGTGGAAGGAAGAAGTCGCTCTACAGGCATGCACCAGGCAAGATCCCTGGGCAGGAGGCATGTCCACCTCCACTTTAGTTCCGAGTCTTGTTCATGAATGTCCTGCTGCCCTTTTTGGCAATATCCCAGGAATGAAAGCAGGAATCTTTGCAACCAACAGCACAGGCCGCTGCAGCATGAGCAAAGCCAGGGCTCCGTATGGCGGGATGGAGAGCAGCACGCCCTTTGCAGACTCCAGCTAAGGGGCATCTGGAACATGCCCGACTAATGCTCTCGTCACGGGCAACGATCATAGCTTACAGAACACCGCATCCCTCTTTGGGTGTATAAATCAGCATTTGCAGACAGACTCAGCTGACCCTGACAGGATGGAAATCCCAAGCAGATAATCACTTTTGTGAGGACAATGTTCAGTAACATTTTCCTCATTGTACTATTAAGAATCTTATCATTAACGCAAACAAGTCCCCTTGTTTTGACCTTCTTCCTTCTCCTGAGAGGTCACATAGATTGTTACCAGTGGGGGCAAAACTTATTTTCTATGTATTAAAACAGCTCTAGAATCCCAGTGTGTTAGCATAGTTCATTGCCTTACCCAACACAGCACCTTAGTCCTTTTTTACATTATGGATTTGCACATATTCTCACCTCTTGCAGCCCAAGTGACTTGAACTGCCTGTCTTCCCAAAAACTTTACCACTTGCCCAAGTGAAAATTTTATTAAGCTGCCATCACGCACAAACTCTGCCTCTTTAGTAACTAAAAACGCCCACCTCGCATAACAAGCAACATCGCCCAGTAGCTAGTTATGAAAAATTAACGTTGCTTACTTGTAAAAATAATCCGATTTAAATTTTAGTTAATTATAATCAAGACTAATCCTAAGAACATTAACAAAACTCAGGGAAAAAAAAAGTTAACAAGGTGAACTCTCTTCTACTGCACTTTCCATACTTCATAAGGTCTACAACTTAACACTCCAAATAAAATGCAAATTAAAACTCCAGTGACACAGAGTAAGGGGTAGAAAAACCATCACAGGCAGAAAAACCATCACCAGTCCAGGACTGGTCAAGCCCATTTTCCGCACCACTACATGTGGGTTTTCTCCACCAAGGGTGGTCACTGGGCAAAAGAGGGAGTCCCCAGACACGGTGCTACACAAGGTACAGGCCTACGGAGGCACACACGGATGTCTCCAAGGTCCCTCCCGACATCCATACAGGAGAGAACGGCCTGCTGGCAAAAACTGGTGTAAAGATTTCCAGTACCTGGGGGCCCTGGCGACGCGGAGCCGCCAGTGAATGATAACTGGTGGCAGCATGAGCACGATTTTCCAGTCATTTAGTCCATAGAGGCTAATTTCTTTCTGGACACTGCCAAATAGACATTTAAGTCCTTTTTAATCCAAAATATACAATGCCTGGCCAGAGCAGGAAAGCCATGAAAGACAACAGCGGTACAGACTTCAGGAAAACACGGATGAAATGAGCCCTAGCTGCTTGCCACGTCCCTTTGCTGTTTCAGCTACAGAGTGTCCAGAAAATTACTCTAAGTTTGAAAAAAATTATCTTCTGGTGCTTCCTTAAGGACACACCGCATGAGGAATTTTCCCCCCTCTTACTGTATCTTAATTGTTGCCCAAATTGTTTCCTAACAGATATCTACATGCAAATGTAATGTTTTGGTTTTATCTTTCAGCTTCAAGATTAGGCTTCAAATTAAAATGGAAGGGTTGTGTTCCAGACTTCAAGAAGTGAGGTATAAATAACGTCGAGTTAATTAGCAGTGTGCTGATAGGTGCCGGCACCACAAAGACAATACTTCTGCATGTTGTGCCTTAGCGTAAGAGCTCATCTACTGCGACAGAGCACTAACGCTTCCCACCGCTCCTTCCAAGTAAGGTACTGATATGGGGCGTATTTATGACAGCAACAACAGGGCAGATGTAAATGAAGGTCCCACATGTTGATAAATGTTCAATATCATGGAAGAAAATGTAACCTCAGGAGACTGGCTGGGAATTCATCAAAGGTCTGTGCAAGCCTCGTCCACAGCCTACAACGTGGAAACGCAGGGCAGCTCTTGCCAGCTGGGAGGAGAGAAGGAGATCTGCTCACACTCTGTAATTTAATGTTGTCTTTTTCAATAAAAGTTAAAGATACTTGGAAGCTCAGGGTACATAAATGCTGGAATTTATAGCTGTCTCAGAGACAGCTGTATGATATACAGTTCAAGGGGAAGGCCGCCACAATTAGCCTGGCTTCCAGGATTATTTTATTGGAGGAAGGGGGCGATAGGCACTGTTTAGAAAGTGGGAAGTAACAGAGAACAAAGTCTGTCTTTAGAATCATTTTACGAGTGTACATAAGTGTAAGGTACGCATACAGACAACCCATTTGCGGAGGGAAGGTCCTTTGGAGAGTGTGACTCCAGGATCCGGACAAGGGAGGGACTGCAATACAGCACTTGTCTTTCTAAAAAACTATTTTGCTGCCGCAGGATTACCACTCTCTTCTCCTGTTGTCCATGATATTGTAAAAACCCGCACTGCCTAACTCTTTTGGGAGAGTGATACACAACAGACACACATTTCTGATCTGGTACCTGCAGAGGGAATACAATGTGCCGCAAGGTATTTAGGAGCCTTCACACCATGACAAGAGCACAACGTACAAATAAAAGAATGTAGGTCACATAAAACAATTGTTAGAGAGTTGCCCTTGCAAAGCTCCCAACAAGAATCAAAAAGCATTTTGCAAATACTGTCAGCGTTTGCATTTGTACAGGAGGTAAGCGGGCACAGACGGCAAGTACCCTCTCTGAGATCACACCAGGACGATTTTACAATGTTTGCAACTGGGGAAACACAGAAGTGAACACGTAGATAAAGACTGTGTATACAGGACTGGGTGTTTGACTAGTTTGCATGTCCACCTTTACTTTATAGATTTCATAATTCCATTGAATTGATATTGTTATGTATCTAACTATATACTTTTAAGTGCATTGTAATGCAGTGCTACCGGCATCAGGTTTAGTACTCCCGTACAGATCCCACGCCACTAAGAAGGGGAGGAAGAAGCTATCACAGGAGGAGTGTGGTCAAAAGCTATTTTTGAGGGAAAACAGGTATTTCAGCATGCAAAGCAGGTACTTTCTGTGTCACTTAACACTAAGCCACTTCCCTGTCCATGCTAAGATAATTATTCTGTTTTCATGAAGAGCTGATCCCTCACAGATTGAGGCCGAGTTGAGAGAGCTTTGAACAGTCTGGCACACGTTTTGCCTAATATTTGCCTCAAATACCTAATGTTTTCCGAGAACGTATAACCACCTCGCAAGAGAAAAACACGCCATATCCTGAGCCTCCACATGATGGATTAAGCTGGATTTGCTTTTGCTTCCCCATATTTTGTTGGTTTTTTTAAAATAAGACTAGAGGTGCTTGAAGAACACAATAAGCTCATCCCATTTACCTGTTCCCAAGCTGCACTCAGTGTGAAGTCTGGCACTTCTGCTCAACACCTCAAGAAGGGCTTGTCTGTTTTCTCCAGCTACATCAGTTTGTCCAATAAAAGATTGTCTAGGTACTTCACCTCTTCCATAACCTTTCCCGAGAAAGCTTTTTACTGAGATCTCAATGGTAGGTAAAAAGGGAGAAAAGGATAAAGCTACAGCTGCTCAATTTTAGAGGAAACCGTTGCACCACCATTTTCAGCNNNGTCAGGATTATGCTGGCAGGGCTGCAAACCAAGAGTTGATGTGGTTAAACATTATCATCAAGGGACGATGGCAGGTAGGATGCTCTGTGCTCTGAGTGGAGAAGTATCATATTCCTGACCTCATCCTCAACTGCACCAAGGCTGTCCCTGCTGCACCCAATATCCTCCTTAGGGGAAAGCGGCCAACGTAAGGGAACTGCAGGTCTCCTATTTTATCTTCCATAATAATAAGCCACATGTACGAACAACTCAATTTGTCCATGAAATAGGATTAATCTTACCATCCCTCCTTTAAATCTAACTGATGTGATAGTATTTGTAACATGCTTTGTCTCATTACCTATAGAGGTAAGAAACCAGGATGCTTGAGACCAGTTCCCAGCACTGGTGATTTTTGCTTATTTCGCAAAAGAAGCGCCAGTAGAAATTTCACTCGGCTCATATGAAACTTAGGGGAGGAGTAAATGAATTGCTCTTTTATCATGTCTTATTAAGAACGCTCAGTATATAATCCATTCTTCAAATTATGCTCTGTTGAAACAGCCAGATAATCACATTAAAAAGGTGAATGGGAGAGCAGCACAGTTAGCACCTGTCACTTTAGTAAAAGCAGACGTACACACACTTAATACATTTGTTTCTCAACCAGGACTCTAAAATAGTTTATTTTAGAGCCTTGTATTTCGCTAAGTAATACCATGTACTGCAATAACAGACTGTAACGTTACTGGAATTGCTGTCACAAATGGAAAGTTGGGTTCTTAAATATTTAAGAAAAATTCAGCTACTATATTGCAGTAGTATATCTTTAAACCCCCACCCCAAATCGCTACAATATGAGGGAGGTGGCAGGGCACTGGGGGAGAGAAAGGAGCTCACAGGAAGTCACACGAACGCCATGGCACCACGGAGAAAGCACATCCAGCCATTTGCAAACAGAAATTTTAGAAGCTGGAATAAAATATCTTCACCTTTCATTGATATACAAGTATCAAACAGTAAAGTACGTCTATATAATATGAATTATGCAGCTTTATTTTTATCACAGGGTTCTTCTAGCTGAATGCACAAACCACTTTGACTCTGCTGTCATCATTTATTTTATCGCCCCGAAACCCCCAGTAAAAGGGAGCCTTTTATCTGCAGTTTGACAAGCGATGGTCTCTATTTATTTCACACTATAGCACATCGCAACGGTGTTGCCCAGACTGGGCTTTGTGACTCTCTAGTTTCTTCTGTCATTCTCGTTTCTGTGTTTCTGCATCTGAACACTTGCCATGGTCCTACTGTCAGCTCTCTGATGCTTTGCACAGCAGCAGCAGGACGGACACCAAGGGACTTCACCTTTCTCATCTTTTCCCAACAGCTCCTGATGACCTAAGTCATGGTCTTTACCCGGTCAGCTAATAAAGAGCCACGTTACACTGAGGGGCAGGATCTTTTTAACAGGAAAGCACGTGCAAATTTTACATATTGGCTAAAAACTTTACTTGCTGTCTAACGCCACAGCTCTCACTATGAGGTGCGATCACTAAGTGATGATTTCATAACGCAGTTTCTCACCTACATCCTTCAAAACATCTGGTTTAGGAAGTAAGTAAACTTTCCAGTGCTTACAGGAGTGCTCTGACACCAAAAGGAAAACAACTGCTCTGTTATAAATGTTAAGGACTCCTCAGATTTTTTAATTTCTCACTTAGCATGTTCAAGGCTTTCCTCACGTCTTTGCACCTTCCAACGGCAGAGTTCCCGCTCCCACACTGCGATTCTGATGTGGCATCACTTTTTTCTTTTTCTGCTCCATGAACTTTCTTTAAATGATGACTGAATCATGAAATAGCCTGATTTTGCCAGTCCTGGGTACTTCACTGCAGTGTTCCCACCAGATTTGCTTATCAAAGGTCACAAACCTTACGCTGCTGCTAATAACAGCAGCAGCTCCGTGCTATTGTTCTGCCAAATTTCTGTACTCAGCTGCTGGCTGCAGTTAAACTTCTGATCCCATTTAGGGTAGGTAACAACACGATACCTTTTCACCTGGAAACAGCTGCGCAAGCGCTGATGTTTTGGGGTAACTTTTTTTTTTTTAAAGTTTCTTTCTCCTTTCCAAATAAAAAACTTCTATAGTTACATCTCTGAAGTGGGAGTCAGGAATTTTGGTTCCTGTTCCAGTGCTGCTCAACTCACTACTTTCTGCGCTAACAACCTGTGGTTGCGGTACTAAGGAGATCTACATTCAAAATACATGCGTTATCATGTAGATTTGACATCTACAAGTATACCTATGTGAACACACATACAGACACAAAGCTGGCAGGTTAGAAACAGAGAACTATTTGGAATATGTCTTTTTTGTCTAAATCATTGACAAACCTCCTTAAGAAGTAGCCAGTAAGGCAAGTAAGGTAATCAGTCCACCGCTAGTATTAAGTCTAAAACAATCTCCAGCTGAAATGTGATTAATCCATGCATGACAGCTTAAAGGTCAAAGCTAGAATGCAGAGCTTCTTGACTGCAAAGAAAGAACTGACTTATTTTTATCTCTTCTTTAAAAATTACAGCAGCCATGAAGTGGCTCAAGGAGCAGAGTAATGAACGTCATAAACCTGCCTCATAAAAATGGCATTCATGCAGTAATACAGCAGGTCAGATGAGCAGGGAACATTTCATTAAAAATTCCCCTTCTTGCCTACCCAAGAGAGACTTAAAACTAATCATATAAAATGGCTGAGTGACACCATTAACGAGCATTAATATTTTAAAGCTTTAATAGTACAACAGAGCTAGGCTGTTATATCAAAATTATACAACCTTATTAGACAGTGCACTTGGCTGCATTGTACTTGAACTGTCAGTACCCCTGACTGGAAATATTAAGGTGGCCACGAACCACAGCACAAATACCCGAGCTGTTGTTTGTCCGTACTTTGAAGGCACAGAAGTTTCCTGACATGTGCCAAATTCTGGAGAATTTTGAGAGGAACAAGCTGGTTTACCTCACCCATACCAAAGGAGGGAGATCTTTACCGTGAGAAATGGGAAAGGCTGGTTTCAGAAAGCTATTAATTTGAAAAGATGTTGATTAGATTTTATAATCTTGTGATCTGGATTACAATTTCACACAACCATGTGGGTAGGAAAATATCTTCTAGACTTCCCTTCAGCAGCAAAAAGTGATAAAACTGAAGAAAGTAGAGAGACTAGCACATGTATGTATCCTTAACTCTAAAGACAAAAGTAAATGTCATCCATATTCCTCTTCTGGGGACAGCGAAGGATCTAGCTGACAAGCTCAACTAAAAGCTTCTCTGGGGATAACCTGCAGTCACACGCAGTAATCCTGTGAGTTAGAACCACTCGCTTAATAAACAATGGTTTCCAACTTTGCCTCTTTTCTTTGTGGCAAAATCAAATCTCAATCATAGTTCCTGGACACGAAACGTAACTGGAGGAAGAGATACAGACACATACAAGGTTTAAAGCAACTGGTTTATCGTTTTCTTTGTGAGAAGTGTAGATCCTATTGAACCCCCCAAAACGTACCAAACGCTCACTGTGGCTCTTGTCCGTGATGATGTACTTCTAAACACGCACAAACTAGTAGCAACCAGCACTGCTCCTCTTTTAAGCTTTAATGATTTGTAGGACAGTAATTAACTGACTCTGACAATAATGTAGACTGTACATTGCAACCTTAGCAGGCATCCTGCTTTAGGAACATCTGAAAGCTCAACAAAGTTATCATTTAAGAGAACCTCTTAATTACTCTGGCATTATAATGAATGTTTCTCATAGGCACCCAGCTGTTTTGTTTCCTCTTGCATAGAGGCAGAGAAATGAATTGCTCAACAACTGCCTGAGTGATAAGACACTGGTATTTTTAAGATTGAAGAGATAATGTTGATGACTATGAGCTATTTCCCTCTCCCTAAATGCTATAATTTTAGCAAGCAGTTTAAGAAGGGATTTCTCAGACAAGAGAGGAATGGAAAGAGCTTGCTCAGTGTTGGTTACTTCGGCAATGTTTATAGTAAATTGATCCTATGATTTTCAAGGAGAAAAGAGATTCAAGAAAACTGCAGCAATCCAGTACTTGACAGTCTTGTCTTTGTTAAAGACTGCACGTAATTCTCATCAGCACTGCTTTCTGCATTTCATAAACGAGGAAGTTGAAAGAAATATTAATATCTCACATCTATAAATGCTATTTGGCTCAGGTAAGCAGTTTTCTTGGCATATGTAATGGCAGGTTACCAGCCCTCGAGTTTGTTGAAGGAATCATATCTAATAGTATCCCTCCCAAAATGCACGACCATCTGACAACACGACAATTCCTGGGGTCAAGTAATAAAGTGTTACAAACCAAAGATGCTGCAGTAGACCTACCCCCAAAAGAAAAAAGACAACAAAACCATGAAATGGGCAGCAGTAAAAGCTGCTTAAAACGTTGAAGGGTTTGTATTCAGTACCACATTCTCAGCATACAACTACGGTAGCCTCAACAAATTCTGTTACTTTGCTCATCCAGAACAAATAACTTGTTTGACTTACGCATGTAATGCTGCAATATTGCTGTCTTCTGCTTCCAAACCACAAGCATTAATATCAGTCTTAGTTAAGACTAGCTGGTTGGGTCATACATTTTCAGTTCAATACACTGATTTAAAAAACTTACAGTAATGATGTATCACTGTGACGTATGACCAGGCACTACATGACAGAGGAGAATCCATCATTCTGTGTCTAACAGCTTTGACACTGCTTGAAGACCACGGTCAGCAACAGACCTTCCTGAATTACAATGATGTTACTCAACTGGAGAGAATCAAACAGCAAAAATAATTAGGGAACTGAAGTAATCTGCTCATGAGTTATGACAGAATGGATTGAACAAGGCGGCCTTGACAGCAACAGCCATGCAAGAATGCAACCGTGGAGTGGAAGTATGTTGTCATTGAAACAATGCCGAGAAAAACTACAACTAACAATACATTGAACAACGTAGACACCTAAAATGGGGAAATATTAAGGCTGTCATTTTGACCTGTGCGTAATGGAAAAATAGGGAGGGTCATTAAATAAAGGACAGTTTAGAGTGACTGCAAGTGCTCAGCAACCTTCCCAGGGACACGGAGAATGGCTGCTGCTGCTTTGGCCACCAGCAGCCAGGCTGCACACACACGGCAGGGCTCAATCCAGTTACCCGCAAGGGGACAAATTTAGGCAAACGATCTTTTCCATCTCTATTTTCCCCGACCATTTGAAATTTAAATCTGACCTGCCTGTAAATAACCTCTCTCACAGCTAGAAAATAAAATATCATACAAAACAGAACTTTTCATTTATGACTGTTTTAGGATTCAGACTCCCCTGGGATTCTCATACTTGGTTACACAAGCAAGCTGCAAAAGCAAAGAGAAACCGCTGCAAAGCAAGCTGACAGTAGCTCCACTCAAACGTCAAAAGAAATATAATTGATAGGACTATTCGGAAGCATACGGGCTGCGAAGTATCTCTGACAACTGAAACTGTGCTAGAAATATATAGTAATTTGCCAGATAGTTTACAACCCGTAATCATTTCAGAAGTTCCTCTCTTTCAATAGTGTAGCTTGACGGAAAATTAATATGAGACCTGCAGGGAGCAAACGTCCATTATTAGTAGCACGTAAGTGCAAGGTAATTGCCACAAAGCTGGTGCATGGTTGCTTTGAACTGCAAGAAGGGGCGAGGGAGGTGGGGTAGGATACCCGAATTCAGTAACCAACGCAAAACCGCTTCGCTTTAAATATGACGTCTCAGCCCCTGCCAGACTTGCCCTGTGTTACCAATGGACTTGGTAAGCAGCTGCTCCTCCCACCTCTGCATACCTCAAGGTCGTCTACCCCCCTGGCTGGTAAAGAAGAAACGTCAAGTAAGAAACAGAGAAAGAGGGCAACACAGAGAACAGGCAAACATAAAAATGCCAGGGCTTCCGTCATGTCCGCAGGCTTTGGGAATCGCAGCAACTTACAGACCGCTCCGGAGGGCAAAGCCTCCATGGTTTCCATTAGCCCGAGCAGACTGCTCATCAGACAAATACAGAATAATTTCCAATGTTGTCATGGGGGCACAGACTCCACTGCACTTCAAACTATGTACAGAATAATACAGAAAAAGAAATTTCTCTCTCTACCCTATTTTTTTTAAAAAGAAAAGTACCCATAAGGTTAACTGAGTAAAACTGTATTTAAAGTCTGATGTACACCAGCAAAATTAGTTAAAAAAAAAACAAAACAAAACAACAAAAAAATGGAGACAAAGTCATCACACCCCTACTTCTTGTCACCCAGGCTCAGTTTGTCCCATGTCCAGCTTAAGCACGCATTTTATACCACGTATTCTGAAAACCCTCCAAGCCCTCCACTTCCCAATTGCACCTTTGTTTCTGTTGCTTTGTTCTTAAATCAAGTGATGAGAAAACACAAGGATGATTTTAGTGATATAATCATTATGGGTAGTACTGTTAAAAAAAAAAAAAAATCAAAAAAATCAGCACTGAACTGTTCACTTGCCCAAATAATTACTGAGGATGCGGAATCCCGTTCGTGGGATATGTTCTTCTGTGGCGGTGAGGACGGGAGGCAGAAACAGTATATCAATCAAGCCAGAAAGAAAGAGCCTATCCTTTTTATTCAAAAAGGATTTTGCATTTCCAAGTGTGTTGCTCCAGTTTAATGAAACCAGCGATTGCAAGCTCCCATGTAACACTTCAGCTCTGTGCAAGGACATGCAAAGCCTTCCAGCCTTTTACACAATTTATTTCTTTATCTAATAAATCAAGTCAGGCCTTTTTGAGTAAAGCATCGCTCCTTGTGAAGGAGTGAAGAACCGCCTCATTTGACAGTGCAAGGAAGGGGAAAAAAACCTAATGGGGGAGCCAGCTTCATTTCAAGGTGACACTAAGCAGAGAAAGAGGAGAGGCGGCAGATTGGTATTCTGCGAGGCTCCACGCAGGCGTTGGACATGAGATTCCTCTGAACTGAGGAAGTCTCACTCCATTAATTCAAAAACCGATTGAGGTGGAGGGAAAGTAGAGCAATATGCATTATGTATTTGTTACAAAACTATTGTGTCAAAGCAATATTTAGTGGTAAATTATGGCACTATCAGGAGTAGGATGCCACATACATAAATCAATTTGTCTTCTCTGCTGGCAGGAGTGTGACAAAAAGAGAAGCGCTCATCAGTGCCATTATTTCCCTGGGCTGGAGGAGGAGAAGGGACAAGGGGGTGGGGTCGGGCTGCCGGGAGAGCCAAACACGCCATTGATCGTAAGTGACAAAAGGAGGAAGGCCTTTAACTTTGACGAGCAGAGTGGAATGAAGATGCTATTGCCAAGTTAAAACAAAGAAACCAAACCCCTGCTAAGGAAAGGTTGCTCAGTACAAACAAACTCCTCTCTTCCCTACAGGAGAGGGAAGGGGAGGACAGAGACCAACTACTTGCTCATCCTCCTTTATTTCTCTAAAGTCAGCTTGAAAAATTGATAAAGACTGGAACAATAACATTTTCTGCAGCAGAAGAGTGAAAAAAAGGAGTAAGGGTTTATTGGAATAAAGGGAAGCACAAATAGCGCCCTGCTAAATGGTAATTATGCCTTTATGGAAATATCCTGTTAATTACTAGGTCATTTTTTGTTTTACAATTGAGTTGTCAATTTGCAGTTAATTTAGGCCATGCTAGTCTAATAGCTATTTACAGATTGCACAATTGCCTATACGGGAGGAGCATGTGGCCTCCGGGCAACAGATGCCATTTTGGGAGTGCTGGAGGTAAAGTATCATTGAACAAATGCAAGCTATCAACCGAAAGGCATCTCTGGCAGGGGGGTATGTGCACAATAACAATAAACACAGCGAGTGGAATAACGAAGAGGCTTCTTCACTTCGCTTAGTGCTCAGTTTATGGTAATAAGATAGAGCAGCACGTTAGAGGAGCTATTAAATAAAATCATAATTATCCCTCTCTTTAACAACACCAAGCAGTTGCTAGATCTTCTCTAACCATAACACATCTGAAGTTGAAAACCCAAAATAAAAGCACTAAAAGCTACCGAAACACCACCACAATCACCAACGTTTGATTTGCGGTGTGTCCATTTACCTGTTCACCATGGGGATCTTCCCATAAGCTTGGCCCCGAGATAGCTGGAAGCATCTCTATTTCTGGCACCTCCTTAGCGCAGGTGCGTTCACACCACGGTAACGGGAACAGTGTGGAAGAGAATGAAACATGAAAATGTGAGACAGAGTTTTAGCGCGAGAGATGAAGAGGTGAAACCACCCAGAACAGATCCGAGCCAGGACACATTGAAATACTGGGCCAAATGACCGATTTGCCACAGTACCAGGGAGGCATCGCTACCACCGAGGAGAAACGCAGCGTTCTCGGCGGCAGAATAAAGCGCATACAAAGTAGTTCCAGAAATTGCCTTCCTCTCTGAAAATACCAAGATCACTGAGGCATTCAGAAGGATTACACCTACAAGCCACTTAGAAATGTAAAATACAAACCTAATACTTGATGCTTTTCAACACGCTTGTTTGTTTCTTCCCAAATATGGCTTTATGTATTTCAAAGGATAAACCACTACCCTGTGTCCACGTAATGATTGGAAATAAAAAAGCCCAGGATTATTGCCTAGCCGTGAACTTAAAGGAAGCCTAAGAGTTGCTCCTGAAGGTCCTTCCTCAATGTCTTCGAGGAGAGTGGAAATATGTTCTCTTGCTCAGTCCTAGCCTTCAGATTTTAGGAACTGAAGACAGGTGAAGCCAGAGGACTTCTCACCAACATCTGTTTGAATGTACCTAAAGTAATGATACAAGGGCTGTTACGCACCACATTTCACATGGAGACCTCTTCTTAAGACCTGCTGAGGTGCTGTCATGAATATTAAAAGTTAAAGCCCTGGTTTTGGTTGGTAAAGTGAAGTAAGGGAGTCTATTCTTATCAACAAGTTGAGACAATGACATGAAAAGTCTTGACAAGCTATTCTACACTTTCAGCTTAGTCCAAAGCATATCAACTTCTCATAATAACTACAAATAAAAGTAATGAAGGGCAAAGAGGAAAAATACAAAATAAAATACAACAAACAACTCAAGCAGATTAGCAGGCACTTTATGAAATTATCAGTTTGCAACAGTATAAACAATTTTAAGTCAATTTATAAAAAATATTCCCAGAAGGCAATCAAGTAAATCAGGTAATTATATCCTGTAAAGGGAGATAACATCAGGAAAATTAGAAACACTTCTGCACATAAATCAGAGGAAGGAAAGCCTTCACACTTCATTTACTCATTATCACATTTTATGTATTTCTTTGCAGAAGACAGGGAGCTGGCATGGTTAACGTTGGCTGCTGGGTGCCCCAATAATCGGCTGTGCTTATGGAAAGGGCTTGAGGTCAGCTTACACAATGCTGTCAATCAGCAAAACATGGAAAATTTGACAAACAGATGATGGAGCAAAGCGAAGAGGGTTCACACTGTGAATGCTGACATTGGGAGAGAGCCTGAGAGTTCAAAATTGAGCCTTGCTCATACAGCACAGAAGATGCTCAAGGCGTCGGAGGAGTTTGGGATTTCAGTTCTGGGGTCAGGCTTCGATAAGCTCACACATTTGTCGCTGCAGTAATCCTAGTGACCGGCGAGCATCCTCTCGTAAAAACAGAAGTCACATGTCTAAAATCAGGAGGAACCCTAGGGGTTTCTCTGGTTTCTTGTCTAGAAGCTTAGACTGTTTACTGTCAGGGCTAAAGGCTTCCCCAAGTTTTGGCTTGGATTAGCCAACAAAGGATGGACTAGTAACTGATTTTTAGATAAAATACTTCCAGCACAGCTCTCAGTTTGGCGTATGTTTAATATCATATCTACCTATCACAATTTTCTCTGCCTTAGGATGGAAACGGCAAGCAATCTTCATAAGGAGATTGAAAGGTGGAGTCTCATTTCACTAAAACTTCTGTCAGCAACACCTGCGGTATGTCATTTTGCTCCCTCTATCTGCAGTCAATCACGGCACCTCTCAATGTCTTTTAGCAATCATATCCATGGGGAATTATTATTTCTCTTTTCACCAGAAAAAGGAAGAACACCAGTGTCACATATCTAAAATGTAGCACACCGCTCAGCCAAGCTGTTAAGCATCTATTTAAAGTTAGGCACATGCTTAAATTTCATTAAAATTAACAGGACTTAAAGAAAGTGCCTGGAGCTAAGCATGTTTTAAGTGCTTTGTTGAACAAGAATGTACTTAAGCAAATGCTTAAATGCTTCCCTGAACTGGTGTCAAACTTATATTAAATCAGGGTCCTTGCTGTTTTTATTCCAACATGTCACAAGTCATGCAGAAGAGATGGTGCTTAACCAAATCTTCCACTTTTTCCTTAGGATACATAAGAGCTGTCCTATTTCCTGCTGCAAGCAAAATATATAAAAAAATGTCAACAGGGAATCGTTAGTTGCCGAAGCATCTCTAAGATATTATGGCAGATAAGCCTTTTAGTAGTTAATATTCGTCCCCAGCCACATCCCTACTTTATAGATTATCATTTCTCTTTAATAAAGGAAAACCCTAAATCCCGCAGCTTCAGCTGGAGATGGATTTTCATTTATTTGGTTGCAAGAAACCAAATTAAGAAAATTACTTTCTAACTAATTTTATAGTGCTAAAGAACATCTGATGATATGCTGGGGAAAAGCTTCAAGCTTTCTAGATGAAGCCGTTAAGACATGAGTAATAATTGGAAATTTACTGTGAATAAATCTTGATGAAATTAAACTGCATTTAAGTATGTTCTATAAAAACCAGGTCAAACGGCAAATGACGAATGCCCTGTGTCACTCGGTGTGGGGAAAGGTATTGCATAAAACCAGAATAATTACTTCCTCCAAGTACTAAGCACAGGCAAAACTTC
>VYZM01010234.1:1431448-1469119 GCA_013398915.1 Dromas ardeola
AAATCCAAGCATAAAATTACCAAATTTTCCGTTGTCATTCCTGACACCACCTCATCCCTGGAGGGACATGGCTGGAGCTGCACGTGGCACAGAATGACAGGAGACACGGCCTCCTTCAACTGCACGCTCACTACCATTACACAGTGCTTTGGAATCGCTTTCAGCAAATCAGGCCAATTGCTTTTGACACACAGGTAGGATTATGTTACATCGAAATTTTTCCCCACTCATTTTTATAGGTAGGCCCCAATTCTTAACTGGTGTGAAACAAAGACAACGGAGCCCATTTATCGCAGCTGCTGACCAGACCTACTATACAAAAAACCAAAACTCACAAGCATTCCCACATCACCGTGCGCTACCTGCAGATAATGCACAGGTGCAGTACAAATCACAACCCAGTCATTTACGTGTAGAGGTTTAAAGTGATAACTATAAAGGAGAAGGTCCCATTTGACTCCCACGGAGCTAGGACTTCACCAGCTTTTGCAAGGCATCATCACTATGAAACAAATACTCCGAACGCAGAGACAGATATCTTTCTCCTTAAGGAACAAAAAATAATAAAATTAAAAAAAAAGGACAAAAAGATAATTCAATCATGAGCTATCATCCTTCTAAAGACTTTGTCACAGTACATTAAAACAATAGAAAACTACAAATGTGATAATCAAATGTTTTTGTAAGTTAATAATTTCAGCTTACAGGACAGATTTTTCACTGGTGAAAGCTGACATACTCAGTTGAAATCAATGGAGCTATGACAATTTACTCCAGCTAAAGGTCTGGCCCATTGGTTTTTGAAATTCAAGCAGAATTGGAGGAAGACTGCAAAAATTTACAAGCAAAAAAAGACTGAGAGAGGCAATGAACCATCCTGACCTTCACTTCCCAAGTCACAGACCAGAGAGCACAGCCCAGAATAAGGCAACGGGGAAGAAACTGTGCTCCTCCTTTTCTTCACCTGTATTTCCTAATAGGGGTGGGAGAAGAATTAGCACACCAGATCAGATTTGCTACGTAGTAATGCAGTTTCGGCAACACATTAGGAGCCATATAGGTACAAGATACTATGTCACTTCAGCATTAACGATACCGGCAACTGATTCATCACCCAGTTTAATTCTAATTCAAAGACCTCACTTGATAAAGCTCAGAACCTCGGTCTTACAAAATCTGGTCACCAAGTCATCTTAGCAAAGCAGCAGCAGAGTTAGAAACACAACTACACCCCAGACTCCCAGTCCCAGCCTATTTCCTACCTCACCTATCTCTACTCTTTCACAGTACCGCTCCTCAAAATTCTTTAGCATCTACAAAGAATTTATCCCAATGTCACCGGTTCAAGTAGGGAAGTTCAACCCATTTTATGGGCAGACAAGCAAGTATACCCAGTGGGGGTTTATCAGCTCAGTGTCTTGTGGATCTAGACCAGAAAAGTTAATTGACTTGTCTACAATTAAACGAAAGATTTCATTGAACAGCCAGAAACTGAACACATGCATTGCCAACCCCTGATCAGCATCCTAAGTTGTAAAAGCAACCTTTGAGAAAGCCTCAGTTGGAAGGATGGAAGCCAGGACATGGAAATGTCAGAAAATGAAAAGAGTGGGCACAGGGGAAGAAAATCAACTACCAGCATGGGAAGCACGCGTGTTTTGATGGAAAAGACAACACAAGCTGTGAACGGCACCTTCTTCACTGAAGGTAAGGTGGACCGCGGGCAGAGAAGGGGCAGGCCAGGCACAGGGCTCAGAGACCGCCCAGGCTTTGCTCCGCACGCAGCCCTAGCGCCGCCCCGGGCTCGGGGCTGAGCCGCGCGGGGAGCGAGGAAGGCTTGGAAAATTCCACGGACGTAGCTCAGACTTCAGCATGAAACAAAAATATTATAATTTAGCATGAAAAGCAAAGGTACTTCCTGAGGAAAACATTGGGAAGAAGGAACTTTTCTTTTCTTGCAATCCTAAACAGAAGCATACTGTCCTTTTATGAGATTATACGGCAAATATCTGCTAGGAGGTACGTATTAACTACTGCTAGTTTTTCCTTCACAATATGTTGCATTTACTACCATGTGGTTAAAAACAAAAACCCTGCTGATCCCAACCCTTTCAAGTAATGTTTGTTATGTTTCCTGCTGTTACTATTTGTCCATTAATACTTTGCTAGAGAAGTTAGGCAAACTTGTCACAGAAAGTGTTCAACGCTCCCCACGGAGGCTGGCCCCAAACCCTGCCCCTGCTCTCGCACCAGCTTGGGGGCCCGCCAAACTGCCAGGCATTTTTATTTTTATCTAGAGAAAAGGAAGACAGGACTTGATGTTATTGATCAGCCCAATGGACCATCAAGACTTACCAGATACGTCTGCTACTAATCTATACTTTCTGGTTCACAGGAAGGTAACTCTGCACATGACGTATGTGCAATTCAACTCTGATAATGCACTGAGAATAATTAGCTCATGATGTTTCTTTGTACCTACTTATCTTTGGATCTCTATCTATCTCTGTTTCCTTTTCTGAGACATCCTTTTAGACTCTCCTATTTTTGATATTTATTTGCCAGCATTGGCAGGCATTGTTTACTTTAAGGCACCAAGAAGAAAGAGTTCTATGCTACCTAAATTATTTGTAGCATTTCTTGGCTGAATGCAGGTGTTTAAAAAAAAATGTCTTTCAGAGCATCAAAAAGGAGACAGAAGGATGAGTTTCCTGAAACGACTTTATAAAGGGTTTGGGGTAGACCAATTTAGTAACATCTGCTCACAAGGAGACTGCAGCTCTTTTAGGAAAGGGTGGAAGGCAGCAGCCAAGCCTGTGAATTGCACATTTTGCCCTGCGGAATACAGACAGCTTTGTGGAAACAGAACATCCTGCCAGTGCGGCTATTTGACAGCCTCAGGTAGCACCTGCTAACAAGGATGAGCGTTATTTATTTATTTTTAAAGAAACTCATTTTTAGGATTACTCCAAACCAAAGTGAGATTTTGGGGATTGAGTTTGAGAACTACTACCAAGTGCTGCACTAATGCAGGGACCCTTTCTGGAAGGTCACAGCTCGGCAAAATGGGGATCCAATTACACAGCTGCTCCCACAGCCTGCACTCAGGCTGCACAGAAGCACCGTGCCAGTTCCTTCTTGTAAGGCTTGGGGATAAATCAGGTCTGGGAACAGAAATCACCATCCCTTTAGACAAATAGGGCTGCAGTTCCCTGGAATGAACTATTCAACTCTTGCATTCTTCAGTGGAAAGGATAAGCCTTGCAGCTTCCCCTAGGGCCAGTATCACTGCAGCCCAGGAGAGAAAAGGATGCTCACTGGAATAGGCAGCTCTTGCTGCACCAATGAGAAAATGGCTCCTGCTTCAGACTAAAACACATCTCGGTGTCGAGAAACAGCAGCACTCGCTGCCTTTTGCCCAATTATTCATCAGCACCTACCACCGACTGAGCTGGTCAAAGGCTGCCTCTGACTGTTTGTTGTCTTCCAAGAAGTCAGCAGCAGGATGCCGCTTTTACACTCCAGGTTAGGTTTCCTCTCCCATCTGGCTTCTGCTACGCCTTCAGAGAGGAGATTTCATTTACAGGCTGTTTGCCATGAAGGAAGGAAACTGTCTACTACTTCTGTTCTCTGCAGGGATGATGATACAGCATGCTTGCTCTGCTAACTATCTGCTACTGCTTTGTAGCATACAAGAAAAACGTCTACTGCCTGCCACTGACTGTTAATAATACTCATGAGAAAGACATCCGTTATTTTTGTCATGAATATGCTGCTCTTGAGTCCTCACTTGGATTAAAACTGGTACTTTCAGAGGCAGTACAATGGGACGGGCAATGGGAATGGAGCGAGTGAGGACTCCCCATTACTTGTAATTCAGCTTTGTATGGAAGACACAAACACAAGTTTTCCCTCCTGTCCTCTCCAGCCATAAAGCCCAAGGGACTCCATCATGTTAAAGAATACAGCAAATGCTGCTGCTCTTTCTTCTTCATGCCTCGTTCTTATTTCCTCTCAAAATTACATTTTATCAGGATGCTACAACTCAGTGCCCTGGACAGGAGGAAGGGGAGGAATGTAGATCTCATGCCAGCGAACGTTTTACACATGTGGCAGAGCCGCATGACAGATCTTCTAAGTGATTGATACAATCACCCTATCGATATCAGATAACTATGATTTTCTCCAGTCCTTTTCGGTTCAAAGTGTGTGACGATCAGAGAGCTACGTTGCAGCCTACTGAGGCGGCGTTTCCGTAAGAGGCGGGTGGGCACTGCCAACGCCGGGCCCTGGGCAGGACTGCTGGGCTGGAGGGGCACACCGGGACAGCGCGAGAAGCAAACCTGGTGGAAGAAGGCCCAGCGCTATGGGGCTGGAGGGCAACTGAAGTCACCTGTCATGTCAACTGTGCCCACATGACCTCTGGAAAGAAGCCAGCCCGGTCCCTGCAGACCAGAGTCGGGGTTGGCAGGGATGGCTGGGGGACCCTCTCGTGACATACAGGACCAAACCCCCCCCTCGGCTACAGCTTCCCACGGCTCTGATCCACGGAGCCAAATTCACATGAGCATCCTGCTCACAATTAAGACAAAGGTATTTCAATGATTAAAGTCGCAAAAATGTAGCAGAGAATATTAATCGTTTTCCCAAACAACCTGAGCCAGAAAATAAGTCCTAACACTTATGTTTCCAGTTCAGGTTTGGGCTTGAGGATTTTCTTAGCCGTCCCTCAGGCTTGCAACCCTCGAACAGTCCTGTTATTCTCAGCTCAGTTGAGGCGCCTGCAATAAGCCATTGGCCCCCCCTCTTTCCACTTCCACTGTCTCCTTTTAATCGTACCAAATTCCTTTGGCACTCATCTCGGGGTAGTACATAACTCCGCAGGAATTCCATTGTCATGTAGCATTAATTTAATGTCCACTATTATAAAGTCTTATGGAGAAATAATACACTATTCATGGATGAAAAGATTACATTAGAAACCTGACTGTATAATGAAGATGCTGTTTTGAAAGGTGCTGCCTATTGTTCGGCATCTTATGCTTTGTAGAAGGAAAGTGCTGCTTGTTTTGACAAGCAACTGAAATTTCCGTTTACTTCTTTAACAGCAATGTTTTAACTGTCATTCTGTGAGGATAGAAATGTTCTGTAGTTCAAAACACACTTTTCCAGGATTGATTTGGACATACTTACTTGCCTGTTTATATATATTTTTAAATGTCAAATTAGCTTGGAAGTCTAATTTTCTTGTCCTGTTTGATAAAGGATTTCAGGGCACAGGACCCAGTGGCACTTCAGGCCAGACCTGTTATATGACTAACGGGCAATCTGCAGCTCTCAGTTTTATTTTACTTCGAAAGACAAAACCCATTTAGTGAAGACAAGAGCTCCCACCATCACTTTTTAAAAAGCATTTTAATCTACTTAGTTGGAACAGATAACTGTGAGAATGTATAGCTGTACTATGGGATGATTATCTACTGATACAGCGCTGCAGTTAAACTGAGATGCTCATTTCCGAAATAGTGCACGTGGCTCTCGGAGCAGGTCACCAGGCAGACGCAGGACCGCAGCCCTGTGCCCTCCTGGCTGCATCAGCAGGAGAGCCCTGTGGCTACCAAGCACCTCGCCCACCGCCGGCCCGGACTACAACTGGTACGGTCAGCTCTTCCTCCGCTGGCAGAGATGAAGCTGCCCACTGGGAGGGCTGCCTCCACCTGGGAGGGCTGTAAGAACTGCTCTGGACCATCACTTCTGAACTGGATTGGCGTGGACCAGGGGTTATTCGGTTCCTGGATGACACTAATTTTAACATCTCATCTGTGCCCCATCTGCACTGGCACAAGGAATGCAGATGTTGGTACTTCTAGAATGATAAGCACCTATACAAACAATTATTAAAAGGTGCTGATGACTTTGGCAGCCAGTTTGAAAAACGACAGGATGACCCAGTGGCTGAAATTAAGCAGAACTGAACAACACGGGGCTCAGCATTTAATGCAAGTGCGATTCTTACACATCGCCACAATAAACGTGATTACTAAAACCAACAGGAACTTCAAAATAACCAAATCCACAGGCAACGTCTAAATAAATCCAACTGAAGGAGCACTGAAGTTGCTGGAACAATGCTCCTTCATACCATATTTTCCTGTTTTCATTTGCAATATTGCCAACAATGTGAATTTCACAACAATAGGCGGGAGGTTACAATTCTGCTAGTTAGAAGATTTTCATTTTTGATGCTGAGAGACATAACCGAGACACAAGACTTCTGTATTAATATACTTGAGTTTGAATGCTAAAAAGTGTTTTGCTAAAGCAAAGATCTCTCAGTGACTGGCATTTCAGGATGCCACGGGATGATGAACATCAATCCCACAGCAAACTCACCACGCTGCTTCCAATGTCCCCTTTTGTGCCTTTCAATACTCTGTTTTAGTCTCATAGGTATGGAACAGAAATGGAAAAATACAAACAGAAGCAGGAACTCATGTATTATCAATTTGTTTTTAGTCCTCTGGGTGAGTGCAGAGGAGGGAAGACAGTGGGCATCACCCACCAGGACACAGCAGGGCCCGCGTAACCTAGCGTCTGTCTGTCCTCTGGGCTTCAGTCGCACTTTAGCCATTTTGCTCCCCCAAAAATAGGAATCATTTTTCTCTTGTTCCAAAGATCATTGTTTCACACATAATATTACGGTGTTTTAACTTAATGAAGTCAATGGTGTGAATAATTAAAATTAACCGATGAAAGAGAAATCAAAAAACACTTTCCTCACAAGTCTGAAGCAGTTACAGGATATTAATTAAAAAGTAACCAGAGGAAAAAAAAATAATTTACATTATGTTCAGATAAAACTCTCTGAAAATGAAGGGCTCAAGCGTAACTAAGTGGATCCAGGCAAGACAACGCAACTGGCAGGTAGCCCTTTCCAGTTTCTCCAGACGAGTTTTTGGACAATAAAAGGAAGTGTTGGAAATGAAGTGTCTGCAACTTTTCTGACACCGTGACCGTGACAAAGAGCGTATGTCTGTTTAGCTTCAATAAAAGCTCTGTAAATACTGATGGTAAATGGACAGTTGTCTGAACAATTAAATCAGGGGAAATCATTACCAAACCCACTCCCAAAGTTTATGCAGAACGAGACAGACGTGACGCTCTCATCTTCCAAGCATTGTGCCAGGCGGACACAGTTCCCCTGCCCCGCAGCCGCGGTGGGAGCAGAGCAAGGAGGAGCCCGGGGAGCTGCTGGACCTGCCCACGGCACGGGGACACCCCGTGCCCCAGAGGCTGTCTCTGCATGCTGCCAAGGACTCTCCTTGTGCTGGTCCACCACTTCTCCTCTGAGTTAGTCACTTGACCATGGAGATAAACTCTTCCCCAGATTCCCACCAGCATCACTGAAAGGTCTGATACCAGCAGGGCTGTCCCTGCCCACCAGCTGCACCCCAGGAGCACACCCAGCCCGGACAAAGCCTGGTCCCGCGGGAAGCAGGGGCATCAGGCAGGCTTTCTGGCTCACACAGCAGCAGGGCTCGGGAAGAGCGGATCGACTGACGGCTTCAGATGCTCACTGACAACTTACATTGGCGTATGGCAACAATCCACCAGCACAAAACTGATATTGCAAGTTATCAAGACTATTTAAAGATGAGTGGCAGCTAGGAGAGCTCACAGCAGAAGGGATGAGGTAAGGGAAAGTTCAACAATGAGAGAGAAAACACAAGATGGGAAAACAGAAAAGGAAAACAAGAACCTATTCCAATCTGTTGTTTCCTCTGTTATGACTGATACCTCTTCCCTCTAAAAATGTAGCAGGCTGTCAGAGCCTTAAGACTCATAACTTATTTGGTCTGATGAAATTGAGGAAGATGCTGTATAAGTCGCCAGCCACAAGGGTATGCATACGAGCTGCTGAGCATATGGATCCAACATGCTCTGCTTCCCGGCTCGGTCCCGGCCACATAAGATTGTCTGTGACGTGCAAGGACCCGTGTTTTGTATTAAGACAATAATCGCTTGAATCCTCCAGGATAACACAGGAATTTCAATTATCACTTACAATACAAAATTAGCAAGGTGCTCCATTGCTGAAGGAAACATTTATTTTGTATTCTAACTAAACACACTGGGTGTGTTTGTTATTTGATTTGAATGTCCTATGATCTTGATGGTATAGGACAAGTTGTCAGTTTGAGAATGAGCACCAAGGCCTTAAAATTTTACTGTGTTCCTTCAAAGCCGATAATTTCTATATCCAGCAAAAAAGTTGCTCATGGTAATATTATTTCTTTTGAATATGCTGAGAGCTGCTGCACAAGAGCTGTTATTTACTGAAAGCTGGTCAGGAAATTGCTGCACTTCAGAATACAAGAACATTCTGTGTAAATGAAAACAAAAAACTATTCAGTTTTTAACAAGGGAATTTCAAAATCTAATGCACACCTCGTCTGGCAGCTGTGATTTCACCCTGCCATGCCGCAGAGGTCTCATTACCGCCTTTAAAGGGAGATTTGGAGAAGACTGGAATCTGCTTGCATCCATTGCTGTAATCCACGTCCAGCCACCTCGTGCTCCGAGCATGGGCGTCTCACTGGCTGCATCAAATTACATTGTGTTTCAGAGAATTAAACCATTCCTCTCCCTATTACATGAAGGTGAACCCGAGACCTATTTACTCTATATCAGCGTAAGGCCTCAAACCTTCTGTTACACATACATGCAACATTTTTTTCCATTAAGTGAAAATTTAAAGTCTCTAAAATGATATATGAGATAGAGTTGTTAGGCATCAACTGATAACATCTAGGGCTAATGATCCCTACAGCATTTAACTATGAGTAAGCATAAAGATCACAGAAAAGAAATAGCAAGACTACTGCTTAACAACCTCCACCCCCACGCAACGAACACCTTACTGGTAATGACTGGCTTATGCTTCTTAATTTTTTTATATGGAGTGCTGTGCTGAGATTTTATTTGCGGGGGAGGGGTGGTGGTGGTGGTGGTGGTGGAGGACACACAGACAGCAGAGGATGAAGAGTTGCAGGGAGACACGTTCTTGGTAAATCCACACAGGCAGAGAGCTCTATCAGAGGGAAGGAGATGCTGTTTGGGTGCTTGTTGCTGTTGTAAATGGATGAGGCAGTTTTACCCAAATTTAAAGACCCACCTATAATCCTTTAGGGATCCTTTTCCACTTGGCTTTTGCTACCACCGAGTGAACCACATAGGAGCAGAAGAGAACTGGAGAAGCAGCAAAGCCAATGCAGTGACTCTGGCCAGCAGCCATGGAGACAGGGGCTTTCTGGTTCACCTTACTATTTTCTTCTGTTACTGTAGGGCTACATTACACGCGCCTTTTGCTCCACCAGTTGTACCTTGGCAACACAGAACTCACACTCTTTTTAAAGGTCAGTCTTTCATCACGCAGCTGTACAGCCGTTAACTGTAATGGTGCACAGAAGGTCCACAGTGTTCTCCAGTGCAAGTAAATAGCAGCCAAAACTAAATATTTCAGAGTTCCAGCTAAATTATCTTCTTCCATACCCACTGGGCTATAGTCCAGTAAAGTCTGTTTCAACTTGAATTTAATGCAAGACTCTACACCAGCTTTTTCAGCACGTCTTTAAAGTGCTCGAGTACTTGCCAGAGAAGACTGCTCGCGTGCATTCCCTATATGATAATTTCCAAGGCTTCTAGCATAGATCACTCCATAAATGTATTTTTCAGCGCTACAAGGCAAGATTCTGATCTCAGTCATGCTGGTGTAAATCTATTACAATTTCATAATCTAGCCTTTAGCATTTTTAATTTCTAAGAACGCCACTGGGGTATATTTACTTCCTATTTTCTACAGCCTGTTAGGTGAGAATTATAGTCATGTTGTCCAAAGCACACTCTAATCTTATATGCATCTATTAGTGGCTTAAGAAAAATAATCAGAGTGTCCAATCAGCCTAACAGATAATGCACAAGCCATGATGTACGTGTTATCCCTTTCTGCAATATTGTGATTTCCACTTGGCCCCAGGGTAATACACTATCGGTATTAGCAATTTTCCTTGTAAATTAATCAGAACCACCTAGCAAATAATTACAAACTTCTCTTCCAAATCTATTATCTTCAAGTTTAAATGTGGGCAGATGGTAGGCCTTAGGGCATGTTTTATTCCAGGTATGGAATTAATTGATGATTTCTCACATTATAAACAGAGAACTTCAAATTATTGTTGAACCTCTAATTTTTTTCCCTCTCATTCTATTAATGTTCATGCTAGGTAAATGTCTGGCAGCAATGAAATGTGCATTTTAAATACTTGGCCAATTTCAATTCAGGTATGAGAACCACAAGCTTCCTTCTCACTAGCACACTGATATTCAAAGCTCCTCTGCAATACTCATCCTCTGATGGGTAAGAATTAATTTATTCCTCAGGCTGCCTGCCCTTGAGTGGAGTTGGACACTTTTCTAAATAGGACTATGACATGCACAGTAGTTTCAGAATATAAATAGTCTAAGTATAAGACATTTGGGTTTGAAAATCAATTTTTCCTTCAAATTGATACCCTAGAGCTGAAAACTGATTACTCATTAATTAATTAAGCTTTCAATGAGCACAGGATCTTCGGAAGCACAGACAAGGGGGAGGGGAGCTCCTGGAATACCTGGTCCAACGCAGATATGGAATATCCAATCTTCATGATTTAGAAGGCCTTTTCTCATTAAGCCAACGAACTGAGATACCATCGCCCTTAAAATCAGTATGTATAGACAGGTTCATGCAAAGGCTTCCCTTGCCTGTTCAACGGGTTCTGAGTCTCAGGCTTAGACATCCAGGGACATGGGAAGTCTCCGTTCAATTTGAACTCCCACCTATTATGGAGTTACACGAGTATCAAGGTTTGCCTGGAAGGCAATAGGGCTGTACCGCATCATTTAAAGCCATCAGATCAACTAAAACAGTTTTGTAATTAAGAATGTATTTCACGCTCAATACCTTTTCCTCAGAACAGTGTGGTACTTGCTATTCCTTACTCCTCATAAAATAGGGATATACCAAAATGAAAAACCACTGTCTATTGGCTAGTCTTTCAGCATCAGTGCTATTGTCAGTGTATAGGTATCTACCATACCTTAAACAAAAGGAATGGGAGCTGATCACAGGCAGCCAAGGTCCAGTACGGACACAGTAATACTTTATTTTTAAACATTATTATTAATCTTACTCTATGCAGAAGTTCTTCTGTAAGAAATAAATAAATACCTCTTTATAAATCACAGCCATACAACAAAGCACTTGGAGTTTAATTCATAGCTTCCTTCCTTTATTATTTTTCTTCATGACTTCCTCATTTGGAACTTCTCCTATTCCATCACTCACCCAAGTAAAAACAAGCTTATGCAATCATACATGACATTTCCCTCTCTTTCCTGGAAGGAGAGGGAGGAAACCAGCTCAAAACAACTGAAACCATCAGAGAGATTTTCCCAGTTGTGACAAGTGACAATCGTGTAGCTGGCACAGCGTGCCTTTTGCTGTCATCTCCCTAGGACAGCCTATCAGCACTACACGTGGAAATCCTAAATTCATACTACAGCCAAGGAAAACCCCAGGAAAATAGCTATTAAAGAACATTTGCTCTTAGACATTCTCAAGAACTATGTAGGTATTAATAGAAAGCCTGGGTAATAGAAAAGGTACGAATAGAAAGCTTTGTTCTTGCTTTTCACTTGAGGAATGCCTATTCTTTGTCAGCAATTCATGATCAGCAAAATGAAATCAGAACAACTAACTGGACAAAAGACAAAAAGACAAACAGCTTCTAATAATGTATAAAGTTGATCACAGTGCATTCCCAAGACTGAGATCCAATGCCAGTATCTGGCAAACAAACCATTGTGACTGCATTAATAGATGATGCCTGATGCACAAGGAACATGATTAATTTTAAACAAGTAACTTCACTGGACAAGGTTCTCAGGAGCAATGAATCACTTTGAACACCCAACCTTTCCCCACCCTATCTACAACTCGAGATACTTTAAGAGAAGCCTTGCTTTCAGAATATGAAGCTTACCTTGAAGTATCTAGAGTTGTAGGCGGGAGGGAGGGGGTGTCTGGCATCCAAAATCGTTACTGGTAGCCAAAATGAGAAGCTTTGTTTGGAAACAGCAGGCACTGAGTCCACTGGAAGGGTATTACAGAAGTACACGTTATGCTGCACAAAGCAAGAGCCCAGAGTTGCAGGACCAGACAAATCAGCCATTAAAATGAGACTGGTGATGGATTCTGTGATGGGAAATGTCAAATAACTACTTACCAAGCTGACTATGTATCCTAAGGGGCTGAAGGAAGGCTGGAGGAAGAGCTGGGAGTTTAAGTAGGCAAGCAAGAAGATCAGGGTTTTCATGGACCAAATTCAACCTCCTTGGACAGGAAAATTTTGATTTTGTTTATCTAAGTAAGAAAGCTTCTATTATCTCTCTTGGCCTCTTCACTGATCGGAATTGTTTAGGTAATGCTTGGAAAGGGAAAGACAGATACAGTATAACCAGAAACCACGAACTGTATTCTCGCAGCAACACGTTAAGCTCTTTGAAGACAAACAGGAATATTTAATAATAATAATAAAAAAAGGAGGATGGATGCAACTTAATTCCATAATTAAAGGGTTAATTATATGCATGATAAAAATAAGTTTTATGTTTTACTGTGCACACCCAATCCCTATAATCTGGTCATAAATAAAAGGGCTGGTGATAAGGAAAGCTGCAGGCAGGAGAGCAACTCACCATCTTTAATGGGCAGTTATATGACATGCTGCTAGTACATTGGCAGTAAATCAGCAGAAACATCTTTTATAGAGTTCTAGTTTTTATGATGTCATTAACTTTCCTCCTTATACTTAAGGGATAATGAAATAAAGTCATGAGGAGGGATCAAAGGATGAGCCCGAACTGTGTAGTTTGAAACAGCCACAGGGGAATCAATTTTGCCCACACTTTCCTGCAGACATTTTGATGGCGGAGAGGAGCGAAGAGTGGAGGAGGCAAGACTGACCACAAAACTTTTGGCAAACCCTGAATAGCACACATATTAATGAGCTGTTTTATGAGAAGGGTTCTTTAAGCAATATTCCTGTGGCTTCAAAACACTGCAATTTAGCAATAATTTAAAGGCACAAGGTGGTGGGATCAACACCACGTTCAAAGAAATGGCAAGACAGGCTGCAACGTTAGCACACCCATATTGGAAAGATGCCAGGTACAACAACTTCGTCTCATCCTCCCTTGTAATTAGAAACACCGAGCAGGATGGCGATCGCTAGGGTAATGCATGGCGTACAATGACCAATGGACACCATTAAACAAAGGCAGTAACACCGGAAAGTCATGACAGTTATGAACCGTCTAGGTCAAGTCTGGCATCAGTCTAACACAAATGAAAGAAAACGTTGCCAACAGATCTGTAATCTAATTAAAAAAAATTAAACTAAACCTCCCCCTCCCTAGCATCAGCCACTGTGATTAAAATTATTCCCACGGCGTACCTGTAAGACAAGCCTTAAAAAGCAAGATGAAGCCTCCTGGGTTTGCTGATGTCCAGACGCAGCTTTCAGAGGGCTCCCCAAAGGGGAATGGCTCTGGACTCCCTTTCGACAGTACGCCATGTACGAAAAATAAATAGAACCAACAGGGGGTGTGTGTCAGAGCACACCTACAACAGGTCTGCGTGCAATAGATTACGTCAACACATAGTAGCTGCCATTTATAACTCACAATGCTGTTCAAAAGTCGCAGCCTAGTTTGTGTGGAAAACCAAGAAACACTCTTAGATTTTTTAAGTTCTACAAAAAGAGCATTTTGTCCATCCCAAGGAGTAGCATCCTATTAAGGCACAAGGATAACATGGTTTTTTTCGGTATCACAGAGCATTTGTCTTACATATTAGCTGAGACTTGAAGAGGAAATGCCATTTGTTAAACACCTCATGACTGTTTACAGTTGCAGACCTCCGACATGATCCAAGAGCCTGCATGGCCTCCATCGAGCAACTGGATTTGCTCACCTGAGTGATTTGGTCAGCTTCAGATGAACTATTTCCAAGATTAACATCTGCTAGATTTGGCTCAAACAAGACCCCATCCTAAGTCTAGGTTAAAACTACTGCTTATCAGCTTACTGAGGGCAAATAAAATTTAAAAAATGCCATTACTACTAAGGAATTGAGTTCCTCGATTCCATAAAATGACATAATGTAGAAACTGGTAGGGGAAACAACATCTTGACTTCTGATCATTCCTCACCATTTATTGCACTCTCACCTACCCATTAAAGAGGAAATTTTGTGTCTTCCCACTGAAGGAAGATATCCTGTATTGGCTCTTCCTTAACACACAAATTATATGCAACCTGGGTCTCCTCCTCCTTGTGGCCCAATGTTTTCTTTCACTTGGTTTGCATAATTCTGTTTAGAGGGTTTTGCCATGGAAATGAAGATGGAGAAGTTAATTAGCCCATCTTAGGGATTTGCACGAGCACGTGGGAAGCTCTGTCAGCGCATCTGTCTGCAAACATGGTGGTCAATTAGCACGAAGAACATTTATCAACAAGTGCTGCTACATTTTCCACAAGTAACCTTTCAGCAAAATACCAGCCATGTTGTATAGCGAGGATCAGACGTGTTAGTTAAGATTCTGGAGACCCCTCTGCCCAAGTATCACGCAGCTTGCGGCAAAGTACCAACTCCACTCATCTTCCCATTCAAATTGATACTGTCTTTTATCTGATATACAGACGCAGTAGTGTGATGGAAGAGTAACTCATCCCATCTGCCATGGAATAATAATGGCCATGTCAATGTGCCTGTCGATCTCCTACCTGAGGATCTCTCTCACACTCCCCATCCTCCTCGCAACTGCAGCTACGTTGGAAGTTCGGCCCTGACAAGGCAATACTAGAGACAGAGGGAAGTTCTACTGGTGTATTAAAAGAAGGGAGGGGAGAGAACGGAGGAACTAATTGCATGCACTGCAACTCTGCCTAAAACTAAGAAACTGAGTTATCACAGTGTTTCTTATAGGGCTTTATGCATTCAAACTTCTCTAAATGAGGGACTACACCATGCATTGCGCATCGCCATATAGATGACTGTATACCATTACCTAAAATTGAACTGAGTCTGTTCAACCTACCCTGCACTCCCATTTGTCACAGAAACAGTTTCCCTAGCCCATTCACATAATGAATGTGGATATGAAGTTAATGCCAAGGAAGATAAGCACCCTCAGGGTTATTTAAGCCTACCCTTCTCTGTCATTCCCTGCTTTTTTTCTTAGGCAGTATTATGCAGGAATTTAAAAAAAAAAAAAAAAAAGCAGAAGGGGAAACAGGGTAGAGGCACATCATCCAGATCCAATGCCAGCATTTACAGTGACCTTGCTGCTGAAAAATATTTTATTGTTACCTATTTCAAAATCCATCAGGATCGATCTTAAAATTTGGTTTGTTTTCAGAGAAGATGCTGAAGGAGATATTGCACAGGTATATTTTGTCAGGCTAATATCTTTCCTGTTTCTACAGAAAACTTCTCAAATTCTTCACATATATCATATTCATCCAGTGGAGCATGAAACACATACCAGGTTCCACAAAGCAACAAGTCACATTTCAGAGGCTCAGCACTTTGGTAGGGCGCTCTGGATGAAGTCCTGTCCAGCTGAAAGCTCCCACTAATACCAGTCACGTGAGAATTTAACTCTTTTTAATTGTCTCTTTTAGCTTAAACATAGCCAGATGACCAATAGGAAGGCAAAGTAAACCAGCTTCTGTGTTTGGACTCCAGCAGACTCCAACTGTTCAGCCAGCCTTTCCAGTTGTCATTGAAGTCCATGTTCATATCCAACCAAGAAATGTTGCCTACGTTGCAAAATTTTGCAAGATTCGTCACCTAAACAGCGTCAGTGCCCACGTGCTGGATCAAGTCTGTACTTGGAAGACACCAGCAGGACTGAGGTGCCTTGAAATGCAAGGCTTGTAGCTGGGAGGTTAAAAGCAGCATTAGAGAATTAGGTGTCCAATTCCCACTGAGAACTAGTGATAATTAGTATCTACAATAATACAAAGGCCCACGCAATTAGTATGCAAAGATGCTTGTGCAGAAGGCAGGCTGACTGAGATTTAATTTTTAGGGTTTCCACAGAGATTTTATTTGTGACCTAACACTTGATTTTACCTTCAATATTCCACTATATCCTACCCACCCTATCCTTACAGCACAAGCTAGCAAGATTGCAAAGCAGGGCTTATCTACAGAGAGCGTTTCCCTGCTGTCGAGTCTGTGATGTCCCTCAATTTAAATTGCAATGGTTTCTTCTTTGAAGGATTGCTAAGTGGCAAGAACAAAACCTATGACTGTCAGGCTCTAAGCATCACAATTTCTTACGGCTTTACAGCAGAACATTAAGACAGGATGAAGAATTAGCTGTGTCAAGGAAAAAATTTGCTACTGTCAAATTTGTTTAGTTATTCGGAGTTACAAATACGATTTGCTGCTACCAAAAAATCAACCAGGCTGTATTAAAAGTGTAATTTGATACGCGGCGATAAATCTCTTTAATAAAGGTGTGGTAGAAATGATATTATCCATATATGAAGATTAATCTCTATTTAAATATATATAAATTCAGGAAGCTGAATGACGCTAAAGCCTCAGAAGAGAGGCTTCTTCTAATGTGCGAAGTTGCTTTGTTGCTCCCAGTAAATGCTAACTCTTTTTGCTGCCCGTTTGGTTGTACTTTACATTTAACCACACAGTTTTATTTATTATTCTCACTCTGAACTTTCACGGCATCCCTTTCATCAGCTAAATTCCCCCTTTCGAAACAAACATCTATTTGAACAAAAACAGTCTTTAAAAAAAAAAAAAAAAAGAATCAAAGCATTTTTAGTGAAATGAAGTTTTCTGGACTGAATTACCCAGCCTACACCATAGCATGCTCAGCCACTGGAAATTATTTAGAAACAACCGAAGGATAGGGCCAAAGGCCCGGGGCCTTTATCTGGGCCAGATGATTGATGTGCTGTGGGCCCCGCTGTGGCTAACAGTGATTTTTATCTGTTGCTAGCAGCAACAGTCCGGGGCGCAGCGTGAGGCCAGCAGCCGGCCGCGGCGCTGCGGCAGGCCCGCACACAGGGACAGACAAATAGTCTTTTCAGCCGGACAGGTCTCGTGGGGGGCTTTGACATAAAGGGCCCTTTGGAAAGGCTGGAATTGTCAGCCCTTTGATGGCCGCATGCTGGGCCATTAGCTTCTGTTACTAATTTGCGGTGCATGTGAGAGGGCAGATCCACGGGAACACCTGCGAGCGGCGCGGGTGCATTGTGGGACGGGGTTTGCAGGGAGAGATGGGGAATAAAGGACGAGGCATAACCCTTCCATCTAAAGGGCAGATGACACAGGCTATTATCGTTTCCAGCCATCAAAAGGACGGCTCTGAAGTAACATCAAGCCGTCTAACTCAAACCTGGAAAAGCAAAGAAACTGGGGAAATTCAGAGTTAATAAGGGGCCATCTGTAACACAACGTGCCACGCTTCCGCAGGAACTTTTCGGGGAGAGGTAACCTTACACATTGGGATAGCCAAGAGGAAACAGGCAGGATTCGGGGATAAACTATCACCTGTGCTTGCACCGATTCTAAAATTCCCCATCTCCTCAAGCCCCTGTGTGCAAAATATAAAAATATAACAGGGGGAAAATAATACTGAAGATGAAGGCGTTCGTGGCAGATGCCACCCCTGGACAGAAGTGGAAGAAATGCCGTTTTTAACCATTGGGGTAACTTCTTAAACCCACGGATTCCTGCACTCTGAACAATACTACATTTTTCCACCAGCATATCCCATTAAAGCCTCGACACAACCAGGCCTGTCAATGCACCCTGAAGGTCTCCCCGCCCCACGCATGAGTTAACCAAGGCACAGCAAACAGCCCGCCCGAGATCGCAGAGCCAGATTATGGGAGTGCTGGGAATACAACACAGACCTTCTGTCTCCCCCTCCTGCGCTTTGAACACAAAACCACGCTTCCTTTGTTGGTTAACATTCAGGATGCTAAAATTATAAGCATTCAAGGCTGCAACTTTAAAGATTAATATAAAAGCAACTTTTGTGTTACATTTGTGCAAGCAACCAGAAAAGTACATATTGTAAAATAATCTGCAAGTCATACTACTGTAGGCCACTTCAGTGACTAATGAACACATTAACTTTCAGGCTGAATTTCACTGGAAAGCAGTTTTTCCAACCAAATTATAAGGTCTACTTGAGCAACGGTATCATTTACAACTCTCATGGCACTGCGGTGTCACAAAAATACCACTCCAACGAAGTTAAATAGGCGTCAGAGACCACCACAATATCCAAACGAATCCGACCCCAACTCCAGTCAGAAGGAAGAAAGCCCACGGGGACAGACACACCGACTCTGCACCAACACCAAAGGTACACTTATATCAAACAAAATTTCTGTAAAACTTGGTTTGCACAGTCAGTATTTATGTTACAGCAGTGCTCAGAGCCAGGGGCCAGAAAGAGAGCCCCACCGCACCAAGCCACTAGTTTTCAGCCCTGGGACATCAGACCTCCGGCTTTGCTGAGTACTTCTTAAATGAGCTGCAAAAAGGGAGCTAAGAAAAGCAAGCCTGTGGTCAAGATGGCCTGAAATTCAAAATATCAGGCTCTGCAACTTTAGTTGCGTTTCTCTTACGGTGTTTGCAAACTGGAAGAGGTTGAAAACCACCAGCAAGACTCTAAGTGAGGTATGAGAGAACCCTAGGAGGTTTGGGTAAAAGGGCAACAGACTGAGCAAATTGAAACTCAAAAAACATTAAAAGCACATTACTACAAGTCTGAAATCAGAAAATGCCAACAGCAAGGCACCATGAAGTTCTGAATCTGCTTCTCACAATGCAACTTCAATTACGAGTCCTTCCTACCTGTGCTTCCAGCTTTACAGCAATTGAACACATTTAAATGTCTGAGAACCTCAAGTCATGAGATCTTGATCAAGCCATTGTAAGCTTATTTTCAATGACATGTTAGCCTTAGTTTTCACAACCACTGATAAGAATTCATTTCTTTTAAAGCAAGTTCTGACAAAATCAATCAACTTGAGAAGGTACTGGTGAGTGAAAAACACCACGCTCAGTGAAGTCGCAAGCCACAGCCACGCTGTGGTCCTGCTTGGCCAGCAGAGACCCGCTCCCTGTATACACTGGGCTTTCTTGGGATTCCTGCAACTTCCTACTTTTGTGGTTTGGGCTAGGCTAGCCACTAAAACTGGCTGTTGTGGACAGAGATGAAAAAAATCCTACTGTTCTCCCACTCATTGTCCAAGGCCAGTGAGGTAAAGAGCTACCTGAACAGAATACACACAAGGATGTTTGCCCAAGGCAAAGACAGATCAGCGATAAGGTTTTGATCAGATCAGCTGTAAAACATCCCTGAGGTGAAGCAGAAACTAGTCCTATTGAGGAGCTTGCTTTCACGCTCCATTCCTCAAGCAAAACAAAGCAAAAAAACTTCAAAGCCCCCTTTCCTGCCCCCAAAAACCTTTAGATAAAACCACCTGGTCCCACATGTGCTGTTCAGACACGGAACCATTTGCACACCTCAGACGTTACGATCCGTCCCACCGGCCCCGCACCCAAAAGCTGGCAGGCAGCCCCTGCAGCAGCTTTGTTTCTGCACACTTCAACATTACTCAACCCTTTCACGCAATCATCTTCTACTCACTTTCCCTGGCTGTCCGGTATAGCAAGGAAGAAAATTAACATGAAACTGCAAACTGCCCTTCCAATTCTTCTTTCTCTTTTGAGGACCTGCCCTCCTCTTTGATCTTCCCAGTGAGCCTGTTTTGATTGCTGACCCAACCACCTGAACACAAACTTTAAAGCGCAAGTCGGTGATGCACAGTGTGTCACAGCACTTTGGGCCAACAAGATGGGTAGCGTGTGGACACTTTATTTAAGAACATGCCCAACTCCTTCTTACTAAACACTAGATTAATCTAAAGTTCATTTGCATTGCTCTTCACGCATGTTCGAACACGTACACTTCATTTAAAGCACATTGCCCAAAACAACTTGCACTATTTTTCTCATTAAATGCTGCAATAGTACTGGAAGCTTTTGAGGAACTGATTTCCTTTATATTTGCATGACTATCCACATTTCAGCATTCAATTCCAAAAGGCAACTACCACATCAATCCTGCCAACCCAACAGCTCAGTGGCCATCACTCAACTGAAGAACTCAACAGAAACACTTTCCAAAATCCCTGGGTTGGTTTGCTGTTTCCCCCTTCCCCCAAGATGCTTTGAAATCTACCGAGTTTATGGATTAAGCGGGGCCTGAGAGGCTACGCTGCCCACAATACTTGTGCTCCCTGCACCAACCACAGTGAAGCCCCTCAGCAATGCAGAGACTAATTGTCAGCTTGTGCTAACATCCCTCAGATAAAATGATTCACTTTGCATCGATCATTGGCCACTATACAAATAAAGTCACTGAAATAAAACACTGCTGCAGAATCAATTTCTTCTGGTTTTGATAATGAAGGCCTTGGATTTTATTTCCCACATAAATGCCTATTTTTTTTTCATATATGTATGAAGATCCCATCATACCACAACAACATGAGAGGTTTTTGTGTTCGTCTTGTTTAGTGTCTAATAAGGATTTCTACATGGTGCCCCTCATCCTGCAGACCTTCTGCTCAGGTCCTCAGTCTCTGTTCCAGTGTCTGATGAGGGGAAATAACACAGGGAATTTAAGAAGAAACATTGAGATGAAAGAAAGAACGAACAAACAAAGGTCCTTCTTCTAGGGAACTACTGTAATTTCCTTGAAATATTAACCAATTCTCACCCTGCCTTCTCACGTGACACCAGATACAGTATTTGTGGAAACAGCCCATTTAATTCCCTCCCTTCCAATGCTCTAAATAAGACCCATAAATAGGATTCATATAATGAAGCTGATTTTGGCATGCCTGAAAAAGTTCTACTTGTTAAGAAAAATGTTTGAAGAGTGATGTACTGTGAGAAATATCATTGTTTGTTTGTTCTGAAATGCAAATAAGGACACAGTATGTTTTAAAAAATAATAAAAGTCTTAAATAGCTGTCCAAAAATAATGCAGCCAAGCTCGAGGAAAAAGATGTAGATATAAAAGTCATAATTATCTAGCAGTAGGACTAATCCAAAGAGATTGGTTGGAAACAGAAAAAGAAAGAAAACAAGGAAAGTGATAAACACAAGAGACTGCAGCATTTGGTTTTAAAGTGGGCCAGGTGGCTTCCCTGGCACTATGGCAGCAGAGACTGTTTCAGACTCTCAGCACATTCTGAAGGCAGAGAAGCCGCCTGCCCCAGCCCCAGCCCCAGCCCGCTGGGTCGTCTCAGGTTCAGAGATCATGCTCGCTATCCAGCAAAAGCAGCTGTACTTTCCCCACTAATGGCTGGATTTAGATGCAATTGCAGAGATCTTTGCAAATCTTGACAAGAACTAAGGCTGCTGCAGGTCAATCTAAAGTAGGTATCTGATACTCCAGTTCTTCCAGTCATCACACAACTTTGAGGTGTGTGAGACTCTTCCAAGATGGGACATGCCTCTGGTCGGACTGAGCAGTGGCTAGTACCTTGAGAGTGTCACCAGGACACCAGAGACCTGGGCACAAGGGAGATGCCATCAGGCATTTGGTTCTGCAGCTTCACAGCAGCATGTTCTGCTGTCATTGGAGCTGACGACTCCTAGTCCTGTCTCATGCCAGCGCTACGCTGCTTTGCTCTTTGAGTTTCAGCTTATGCTCCACACAATCACATCCCTTGGAGCACACTCAGGGTCACAGGCTTTCCCAGACCAGCAAAGAATTTTGGATATGGTCAGTCCCTGTTACTTTCAGGTGACACAAATAGGAAAAGTCACTGACCTGATATTATCCAAGACAAAGGGCTGTGAAGAAGAAGGGAAAAGAGAGGGAAAGAAAAAAAAATACATATAAAATTGTTCAGTTTGTGGGTAGTGTTTTAAGAACGAAATATTTTCTTCTAGTCTCTTCAGGTGCTTTCCATCCCATATCCTCCAAACAGGCATGTTATGCCGCAGGAACAATCTTCACAAGGTCTGACATTCTAGGAAGGGCAGCAGTTTAGCCACCTCCTCAGTGTTCTGCACAACAATTAGTAGGCGCCTTATATTCATTATGCTATACATCAAAGATGTGGTCTTGCCTTGGATAAGATTTCAGAGGAACTCTTTAAAAGGGATGTGTTAAATACATTTCTCAGAAAAAACAGCGTAACAACAACAAAACCTGCAAAAAAATAAAACACAAGAAACCAACCACACACACACACACAAGCTTCCAGACATTTAATTACAAAATATATGCGTATGACAGACATCAACAAGCCTACAGGAAGATTCCTGCTTCAGTATTCAATGCAGCCTCAATAAATATTTCAAGGTTTCAAATGGATGCTTTGCAATAGCACGGTTTCCATTTGCACAAGTGCCAGAAGGAAGAATTCAACACAGGCTTAAAGCAAAACCAGAGTATTTTCCTGTAAAACTTTAATTGGGAAACTGACACTATATAATCTGTACATCATTGCCTCCGAGCTGTTGTTAAAAAATTAAAGCTGTATCAAAAGAACTGCTTTGTTAAATTAACACGTTATGCATACCAGACATAATCTGCACCAGGAAAGGAAATAGCTTTGAGTCAAAAATGCACTGATTGTTATGGTTGTCATTGACAGAGGCTGAGCCAAGCAACGTAAGCAGACAAAAGCACCTTACATGCCTCCTGTACAGACACATGCCCTTACAAACACATCGGCTTTATTTCAAAACCCGAACAAAACCAACAGACAAGCAGGATTTCATCGCAGTGATTGTTACAGCTACAAATCACGCATCGGGCTGTGCGAATGCAGGCCGAAGTTCTGAGGCGGCGCAGGCACAGGGCAGGCTGTGCTGCAGCCCCAGCGCTGGCGTGACGGCCCTGATGGGGGCGAGGGCTCTGGACCGGCCATGGGAGCCTCTGCCCCATGGGCGTAAGCCACCCCCAGCCCCTTGCTGCCGCTCGGCAGCAGCTGTGGGACATGGGCCAGTGCCACAACAGGCACCTGCAGCGCGGGGAGCCAGGCTGCAAGCGTGGCTGGGGGACAGGAGGAGCTGGTTTGAGGAGAGGGACGGTCAGACAGGGACACGGGACAAGCAGCACAGAGCTCT
The DNA here is from genome assembly GCA_013398915.1 of Dromas ardeola. Classification (NCBI taxonomy): domain Eukaryota; kingdom Metazoa; phylum Chordata; class Aves; order Charadriiformes; family Dromadidae; genus Dromas; species Dromas ardeola. Next base: position 1,454,754 of record VYZM01010234.1, read on the forward strand.
TTATACTCCAGGCACAAGACACAAAAATTAGGCGGACCTTCTATTCAGAACTACCTTATCTATTTTAGTAAATACTCAGTAAAACACTCTCCATCTGTACATCTCAATGTACAAAGGAGACGAATACCACTACTCCATTTTAAGGCTAGAGAAACTCGGTCACTGAGGTTCAGAGCAACCTGCCCAAGGCCTCTTTCAAAGTACTAATTTAAAACCTCATTTGCTCAAGGTCTCTCTCTGAAGCTTGTCCGTTCTAATCCTGAGGCTTGCTCAGCAAAGACATGACAAAAACAAAGTGCCTTAAGTAGTCCCAAGGATACAACCACCTTCTCTGTCTTAACCTTTGCAAGCCCATGTCACAGCCACCATCATTTTGGCTTCAGATCAGTCCATGCTCATCAAACAGGCTTTGAAAAGTGACTCATCACTTTGCATGTCCAAACTCCTGACGATGTGAGAGCCTCACAGAGGCTGAGGTTTCTAAAAATACGGAGCATGCTCCCTCAGAAAAGGCTGGTTCCTCTCATATGTTTCAAGTTGTTCACCTCCGAATCTGAAGTGCCAAAGTAATTTTGGAAGATCTGAGCTGTAACGTTTCCTCAATAAGATTTTACAGCTTTGCACGTAACCATCTGCTAGCCTCATTCCGTGCATCGAGAGTCTTAAGGCACTGCTGTGGTCTGCAGTGGTGAAGACGGGTTAACAGTTTTGAGGCTTTTAAGATAAGCAAAATTTCCCTTGACGTTGTAAACTCTTCAGGTGGTTAGAGACAACAGTTTCTGCTTTTTTGATGTCTTCTCAGAAAAGAGCTCACATAATTTTATCAGTCTCTGGGGTGACCATCAGATAACCAAGCTATTCCTGTCTGAACCACTCAATGCATCTCCACCTTCCTGTCACTGGCAATCCACAAGACAACCAGGGACTCGAGCTAACCACACGGCTCACAACTTAACTGATTAAGTAGGTGGGAACTGATGCCAGCTCAGCTCAAAGTGTCTTTCTCTGCTAACCAGAAGCTGGCCGCAAGCTGTAGAGGGGAATGACCACAGATAACACACTGATACCGAAACCGTTTGGTGAAGTTAGAGCTTCCTGTTTGAGTGCTCTCACAATCTCGTAGAAATGAATCTTCAGCAGGAAACTGGCTGCAGTTAAATAGGCTGTCTAGGTTGTCATGCGGCGTGTATTACTGATTTTTGTTTTCAAGGGACCATTTATTACTCTCTCCTGCCCTCTTCGCCGGCTCTCTAGAAATGAACCGAATCAGGGCTCTTCAGAGAACTGCAAGTCCTTGGGGGGAGGGAAAGATACTTGAAGAAGTCTGTGACCACCCTCCACACGTTACAACTTGATGCCTGCCAGTTACGCAGTGCTCAGTGGCCTCGGGCATCTTCACTATGATATCCTAATCTTTATGCTTCAAGCTCTTTGTCTCTTAAACCAATGTGTTACTTGGCCTAGATGCTATTGAGCAGCTTTGGAAGAGCAACATGAATGCAGTGGGGAAAATGTGTTCTGTGAACTGGAAGAGGAGGTTTGATCTAACTTTGATCACAAGCCTTATAATCGTGCTTGTGTCAACACCTGCTTTTATTTTGCTATGAAGAATGCTTACAGAGAAAAGCCTTTTAAATGAGTGATTTTGAGAACAAATTTTGAATCTTTGGTTCACTACAAGTATCCCATTAAGTTTAACTTCTCAGCTGTTCATGCAGCTGCTGCCCGGAGCCTTGAAGGTCCTAGTCCCCGCCTAGTGAAGTAAGAAATTTCCGCCCTGACACCATTTGGTGTCCTTAACTAGGTGGCAGAAAGAAGGGCACGTGGCTTTAGTGACTCAATGGGACATTGCTTTCTGAGTTCTAACCGTTGTCACAATGATCTGATGATATAAGGGAATCAGTTCACCAAGAATAATTTTGAAGAAAAGTAACATTAAACCACATTCTGCAATTGAAGGTAGGGTGAAATCCCACAGACAACAGTTATGTTTTCACTTGCTCAGCTCTAGCTATTTGTAGAGTGTATGTGGCACAAGGCAAAATAAAGCAGTTCCCCACTGCAGTTGACGACAGTTTCATCAACCTATTAAAACATGTGTATATTTTACCCACCTTTCCTTTGGTAATTTCTTCCTTTAATAATTACTGACTGGTCTGAGTATGGTGCTGCATCAGTTAAAAGAACAGACTATGCAGTCTATACCAGCCTTCCTCTACAGCGCTCTAATTGCTACAATATGGCCAAAAATTGTCCTGCTTTGATTAACCGATTTCAAGGGTAGCGTGAACCATCCCAACGTCTAGTATGACCACGTCCAGAAAACCTGAGAACCACATACAATAGCTTCTGAATCGACCCCAAAACTTCTTTTTGCTTACAGATAGCAAAGTGCCAGCCTAGAAAACTGAACTGAGGTCTGCAAACACATAGCATCTATGCATCCTAACACGTTTGTCAAGGACTGCCAATGTCATGAGGCTTTCTGGAGGACACGTGTGGTGAATTAATCGGACAAGAAAATTCCTCAGGATACTACAGATCTAGGCTGTAGGTGTTCAGGCACATAAAGTCTCATCCGTCATGTAGCACAGAGATGAAATGCAGACAGCAAAGGCATGAATCAGGCTGCATTCCTGCAGAAACCACTGCAGACGTGTCCACGAGGATGTAACTGTATGCCAATTTTCCATCATTCTGGTTGCAAAACTCTGAATATTCACAACTAGTAGCACAGTAATGCATCTGGATAGACTCTATAAATAAAGCAGTTAATTTTGTTAAAATCTAGATGTGATACCATTTGAGTGCGTAACTCAGCAGCATCATGTAAGGAACCCTAGTGCTTGCTGGATTTTTTATTATTTTTTTTGAGACACATACTAACACCATAATCAAAAGCAATTTTGAGCTCAAAACTGACCTCAAGGTTACAAGACTCTATGGCAGACTGTTCCCTTTCATTGGAAGTATACACTGTACAGCCAAGACGTTAGCACATACACACCGGATGGACCACAGGGCTAATTAAAAAGCAGCTTTGGTGGTTGTATCTGTTCCAAGAGCAGGCTAGTAAACCAAACTTTAAAAAGAGTAATGAAACCGAAGGTGCTACAGAAGCAGACAATTCCCACAAAAGCAAAGCAGAGCTCAGAGTGATGAACAGTTGTTTTACTCAACCTCAACACCTTTGAGTTCCTGACCTGTGACAAGTTGAAAAATGAGAGAACAGCTACAATCACTTGAAAACTAAGCTGAAACACTGGGTATTCTGAACTGGAAGTTAAAAATTTCTCCATTAAATTAGTCTCATTGATCAACGGGTTTTAAAACAAGACTTACAAATACCAACTTTGGGGTATGGCAACGCCTAGACTTCAAAATTATACCACTGCCTCCCTAAAGCCATTTACTAAAACAAAGAGCTGAGGAAAAAGCAGCGGGTACTTGCCCATACCGGTTGCCAAATGGTATTGCAAAGGTCTCCCACCCCTGCGTGATTTGTGTCTCACGCACAAGTTACACACAAGGGGTTCATTTACATTTCTGCCCTTGCCCCGCATTCCCTGGCTTTCTAGAATTGCAGTTGGTCCTTTATGCATTGTGTAAGGAATCTCTTACAGTTTCATTTATTTATTTGCTACAAAAAGAAGACAGGACACCTTTCTGAAATGTTACCAGCAAGTCATGGTGACTGGGGCTGGAGCTGACCACAAGGAACTGTGACACTGAAATGCTAAAGCAGCGAGAAGTGAAAACACTGAGCCTGCGTAAGAAACATTTCACATGGCTGACCAGGGTTTCCATCTGAACGCTCCTCTTCCAGCAACGCAAGTGCTGCAGATGAGAAATCCAGTCTCTTCAGCAACCATTCACTCTTGCAGCAGGAGCTTAACCAGTCCTGGAAAGGAACCCTGGGCTCCTCCCTGAGCCACCTTCTTACAGAAGCACACATGGTGCCGCTTTTCTGTCCTCTCCCCCCGTGGGGATGGAGGAGTGCTGCCTTTCCACTCCAGAGGCAACTCTCTGCCCCAGTGTATTTACATTTAGCAGCCAGCTATGCTGCAGCCAGGCTGAAACATGAAGCGAGAACAAGAGAAACCTCAGCCTACAGCAGATTTTCCCCCCATTTCCAGTTTTCGCAGCAGAGCCACCACACCCTCCGCATGTTACCAAAAGCCTTCTTTGGTGCGAGATCTGATTTAGGATTGCATCTGTTTTTTTGTTAAATTTAAGTTGCATCTTTGTCTTCAGTTAGGACAGGAAAGAAATTGAAGATCTCTCTCTAGCCTTTAATTACATATCCCTGTTAAAAAAAAAAAAAAAAGGGGGCAAGGAAAAAATGCAAGTGATGAAATTAAGTAAAGACCACCAAGATCCAGGAAACCTTCCTTACACTCTGGATGTGCAGTGACTAGTTTCATCACCAACCCAAATAACTTACCCTCTTTAGACTAGCTTATTTCACTGCAGTTTAACACAGGAAAAATAATTTTGGGACTGATAAGCAATCAATCCCTGAGCGTAAGGACAACAGGGTATTCCACTGAGCTGCACAATTGAATATTTTAAATCTTAGAACGCTTTAAGATTACAGACTGTGTTTTCTAATGCCAATAACACCCACAAAGTTGATGCACTCGATCCCTTTTCCTGTTCTCTCTTGTTCACCTACTATTAAGGCCAATGAAACGTGTTGCTTGTCTTTTATTTCTACAATAGCGGCCTGAGTTAGCAGTGCTGTTATTTCCTCTGCTGCTCCCCTTACACTCCGTGGTTTTGGGTGCACGTTTCTGCAAGGGCATATTGAGGTATTAGACAAAACAAGAGAGCGTGAACCCCTGTTCCCCCCCCGTGAATTTCCTCTGAGGAGCCTACCGCACCACCCAGCACAACAAACACCATCGCGCTCCGGCAGCCCTCAGAAGCGGGCTATTTTAACCCCTTGTCTAGTTACAAAACCCCAGCACTGCCAATTCTCACTGCACAAGAGTATTAAAGAATTAAAGAAAAATCAAAAGCAAATCCCCCAAGAGGCCCCACACTTAACCCCTGTTCACCGTGCTCATCAGGTAAGTAGCCCTGACTCTAATCAACTGTTTTAATCATCATTTTGTTGGTTTTGGTAAAGGGAAAGAAAAGAAGGTTAAAACAAGGCAACGGACTGTAAGGAAAGAGAGCCATGAGAGTAAATACCTATGTGAAAACAGCTGAGACAGAGAAGCAAACACCTTGCCCTATTGCACAAAGAAAGCTACAGCATATCTACGACACAACTGCCTCAGGACAGACTTAATCAAAAAGGTCCAGAAATAAAGACCAGATACTCTCAAAATCCTTTGCCTTTCCTCTTCAGCAGGATGTAATCCTTTCCAGGCTGCTGAACTCAAGACGGATTTAGGACAACTCTTCATTTTAGTGTGCAAGGCCAGTGACAGCGAGGTTATCCTACCCCAAAAGCCAAGGCGCACTGGGAATTTCGGGGGACGCGTGTGTATAACAATAGTGTGTTTCTAGTCAGATTAGAGATCTGTTCCCTGCCACCGCCCCGCGCTGAGGGTAATGGCAGGGGAGATTAAAAACGCAGGCAAAAATCACACAGAAGTCATATGCCCCGTCCCTCAAGGGGCTCGCGAGGGCTCGTGGTGTCAGCTGGCTGCGCTTGCCCTGCAGCTGGGGAGTGATGGAAATCGGCATCATCCCGTCCCGCTCCGGGCACAGGGACAAAGGGCACCGCTGCCGCTCCGGCTGCGCGGGAGCCTCCAGGCCGCCCCTCTGCCAGGGCCACTGGCTCCTGCAGCCAGGCAGCCAGAGAGGGCCCTTTGTGCTTCCTTATGGCTGTGGAGAGGAGTGAAAATTTATGGGACTTCTCATCCTAATTAAAAGCAGAGGTCATCTAAAAAGAAACAGACTTTCAGAAAAGGGAACTTCTAAAGGAAAATGTGTTGTAAGGAAGTTCATGGACTTCAGTATTTGTAAAGCTGAAGTATGCAGTTTATTTATGTTTGTACTTCTGCTTACGCTTTTCATGGGACATTTCAAAAAGTCTCAAGAGCTCCCACGGATCTGGAATAATATATGCACTAACTACTCAACAGCATTTGAGCTCACGGGGTATGGGACAGCCTCCGGAGCCAAGGGGCCAACTCCTCAGCTGGCATACAGCAACCTGGCTCCAACCCACACGGCCCTCAGAGCCAACAAACTCTTTTTTATTCCGTGAACTCAGCATGTCCAGGTGAATTCAAACATGGGGAGAGTTCTTGTAAAGTGAGGCTATTTAGGAACAGGTGAAAAGAAAACCAGCAGAAGTTAAATGCTTCCGATTGACACCCACCATTATATTCCTGGCTCTCTAAAATTCCTGCTATCCTACAGGGAGAACACCTTTCAAAAATATTTATGTTTGTATTACCTATTATTATTTTTCTATTTTTTTAATGCTTTGTGCTGTCATTGCTCTTGCAGGACACATCACTTTATTATAGTCCCTTTTTCTTTTCTCTTGCCAGCTGAGCATCTGTCTCCAAAGAAGACAGAGTATTGCTCCACCTGAAGAGGACCTATCTGCCATTCCTTTTCTTGTCCAGAAGAAAAAGACAATTATAGTCCCTCTTTTATACTTGGCATCATGGCAAAATAAGATTGATACTTATTTTGGAATTATTACTCCCCTATTCATAAATCTTGTCCAGAAAGTCTTGCTCAGGTTGCCAGCCCACAGGCACACTATTGCAGGAAATACATATTAAATTCACTTTTATCATTTAACTTTGGCTCCAGCTCAAGGAGTTTTAGATTCATAACAAGAGCCCTGTTCCCAATATTGATTTTTGGCAAGGAAAAATGCTAATTTATCAGAGGTCCTAAAATACAATGAATTTTCCAGCCCAGCTAAGAAATGTTACCTACCTACAGAGGAGAGATTTTTTTCATCTGTGTATGACAGATCAGCAGGTGGAGAAACCCCATTAGTTACAATTCAAGTTTGCCTCTGATCAACGAGCATGCTTCCACACCCTTGAGCACACACTCAAGAATTCCCAACCAGAAGCATATGCTTCATAGCAACAATTTTGTTGATATTTATGTATAAATGTATGTTTCTCGGGACACCAGTTTCTCCATGGCAATCTCAAAGATGGCAAGGTATATAATCATCACCTGGCATCTTGGACCACGCTCCATGTAGGGAGTGGTACTGAGTTGAGCTCTGTACAGAAAAGATGCTGTTGAAGGTGCTTTTCCAAGTTTGGCAATTGAGCACCCAGCTTACGAGCACAAGAGCGTTCTTGAAGCACAGAGCAGATCAGGGGAATGCTGCTGGCATGATCTTCAGCAAGCTTCTGTAACCATTACGCTGAAACAGTGAACCTGCCTGTGCATGTACTGAGGATTTCTGGCGTGGGAACAGCCTCCATAGCAGGGACCATCTGTTTCAGGGTTTCACAGAACTGCATTGAGCTGGCACAAAACTAAAACAGGCCATGAAAAGAGCTTTACAGGGTATACAAGGGTATACAAACCTGCAAAGAGTCAACAGTTCCTAGGCTGATGATTACCTAGCCACTTCACAGTCATTCCTATCTGTCCTCCTTCCCACTGAGCTCGCTGGGCTGGGCACCACCTCCAAGCTGTAAATCAGGTGAATTACAGCTCAGTACATGCAGTCCTGGCAAGTGTACCCATGGGTAGGAGCTAGAAAGACCTGAGTGGAGCAGGGTGGTCATGAGCAGCTGTGCTGGGCAACAGCCACATCAACTGCACAGCACAGGAGAGGAGTCCTGGAAGTTTATAAAGATCAGCACAAGCAACCAGAAAGCCAGTTACAAAAGTCAACAATATAATCTGAGAGAAACAGTCAGGAAGAAACAGACCGGGGTACAGGCAGATGGTGCAGGAGGGCTGAGGGTGCTCAAAGCCTACCCAGTGCTTGCCCGTACCAGCTTGGGTTCCAGCTTCATCTGGGTAACGAGATAATCATTCTCAGGCTATGTCACCAAGTCGAAGGACAGAAGGTTGCAGATAGCACTGTGCTGACTCTGGATGACCCAAGTGTCTCTGCAAGCCTTATGGTGTTTTGCACGTTTCTTTCTATCCATGAGCTGCAGCCGAAGTTATCTGAGACACCGGTTTCCGGCGCTCAACAAGGAAGATGTAAAATTAACAGATTTTGATGAGCTGCCAGGGATTTGACTAGGCTGCAAAGACTTTGATATTTTACAGAACCTCAGAATAAAAATCATCTGCCGCTGTTGCCAAGTGTATGTTACTATTTTTATTAAAAAAAAAAAATCTTCCAAGAACAAATAAAACCAAACAAAGACATCTTCTCCCTCCTGTACTTTTGTTCCAAGGTACACTCAGACAGGTTGGTTCACTGGCTATCCACATGCCATATACTTTCAAGTTTATTCTTTTATTCACTCCCAGATTTTAGCCCCTTCCATTTCAGAAGAGGAACAGCTGCACAGATGCTCTATAAATAAACTACATAATTTATTGGAAGAGATTTTTTTTTTCTTTTATTAAGCTACCACATATTCCCAGTTCTATCTTCTTCCGTGGTCTCTACAAAACGGAGTCAAGTTCAACTGCAGCTTGGGTTTGTCCATACGATATGCTCAACCTGACAAACAACTGCAACTTTTCAGTCATTAATAACAAGCTGTATGGACAGTTTATGTTCATTGTAACCACTTTCTAACTATGTTACGTCCTAAATTGACTATCAGAAATAGATCTGGAAAATGGTCCACAGGGTGGATATACATCAGTGATATATAGAAACCTCAACATCCAGCTAATTTCTAATTCTCTGCGTATTTTTTAACAAATCAGTGCATTTTCAGGTAGACAGGCCTCTCATCCTGTTACCAAGAAGAGAATCTGTTTTGTCTGCTCAGAGGACAGACAGACCTTTCTGACTAAAATCACTAATCTCATTTGTATGTGCAGGAAGTGTGACAAATGGCTAGAATAGTTTATCACACATCTGTAACCATCAAGTCATAAAGGGAATAAGATATTAACCTCCATAAACAAACTAGCATTCTATTTCTCAGCACAGCGGAAGTATACATTTAATAAGATAAGGATATGAAACACATGCTGCTGATGAGATAAGGAGCTTGCAGAAACAGTACAGACATAGATATGTCTCATGTTATCCAAGTAAAAGTAAACACCATTCAAAACTATATTTTGGGAAACAGATTTATAAGAAATTTTGCCTGCGATATCTACAGATAGACTGTGAAACTATGTGCCGAGTCACCGTTAATGCTGGTTTTGAGGCTACAATTTTCAAAAATAGAATTTAAATCTAGGTGCAACTGACGTTAACCAGAGGTTATTTGGTAACTTCAACGTGACCAGAATTTCACAGAGTTATTTCAAGCATGGTCCTTATTTAGACACTTAACGCTCCATGGGAAGCCTGAAGACAATGAAGTTGTTGGAATATTCAACACTTAGGAGTTATTATTCACACTTGCATTTAGTTTTTTTTTTAACTCCAGCTCTAGCACCTTATACACAAGCAGTTTGCCGAGGTTTTCAATGTTAGCCTCCCCTGACTGCACAGACAGGCCTTGCCTTCACTCTGCGGCCCAGCTGGAGGAGCTGAACCTTGGAGTGAGATTTTTCATATAAGATGACTGCTATGGGTTTTAAGTCCTCTTTTTGCAAATGCACGTTTCCTTAAAATGTGCATTTTCGACAAATGTTTCTGAAAGCAACCATCTCTGCAAGGACGGCTGAAGCAAGTGAATGGTGAAGCGTGCAGATTCGAAATGAGCTAATTAAAAATGAACATGCACAAAATAGTTTGTGGTATTTAAACAGCTGCTTATGAAACCCAGTACAAGAACTTCACCGAGTAACGATATATATCATCATTCTGCAAGTGACAGTCTTCCACACCACGAGCCGTGCACAGATATCAGGACGAACACTCAATACAAAAACGGTGTCTCCATCGTGCCTCCTGCTAGCACTATTTTTTTTATCACGCTTTCACCATGTCTGGCAAACAACCTATTTGATGTAAACAGGGTCAGAGCCAAAATACTGACTTAGTGTTTCATATACTGATGCTTTCATGAGAAAATGAAAACCGTTACAAGATATTATGGACAACCCCTGGTTTGGGGCCAGTTGTCTTGAACCGATGGTTTAACATCTCTCTGCCACCTGGGAGAATCAGCTTCCAACACAGGTTTGGGCCAGCAAGGTCTGGCAGTGCTGGGAGTGATAGTCTCTGCCTTATGCTAAATCAATTTAGAGCAGCACTGGAGTCTTAAGGGAAACGGTCAGCCTCAACAGCTGGTACATGGTGAGGCAGAAGGCAGTTTAATAGGGAAAATGACAACCCATAAGGAAAAGCAACCCCAGCGCACACTACTCATGATCTCAAAATACTGCCTTGGCACGCAGAAAGCTCTTAGCTCCCTTGAGAAGCTGTGGGTTGGCTAAATAAAAGAACCTTGTCCCCACACATGCACAAAGAAGGAGCTAGAAATTGTCTCAAATCATTTCTCTGAGAGACAAAAGTAAATTTCTTATCAGCCAGCAATGGAGGAAAACAGTCCTGTGATTTATTGGCCTTGAGACTCTAAAAAAGAATTCTTTGGCCTTTTTCCATTAAGATTTCGCAACCTATGTTATAGCTAGTGGGAAATTGTTTAATTCCCAAACCATGCCTTCAGTCATAAAATCTGTGAAGATGATTCATTATTATTTATGTGGTGCCACAGGCATGCATGGCATTTTACGGACAAAGAGAAGATACAGCATCTGCCTTTAGAAGCTTAGGTGAATCCAGCTGTTCATGTGTATGGGAAGCAGCGCTCAACTGGTCCTACAGCAAACATTCCTCATCACTCAATGAATTAAGTAATGATACTCACCTGGGATGCTGGAAAGATTTAGACAGGAGGATACGTGTGTCATTACTGTCTAAAAATTTGTGACATTATTTCATTAAAACTGTAAGACTTTTCGAGGCGTATGTTATTTTGCAATGGGTTTATGATTAAAATGTACTTAGTCTTGTATTATGAATTTCTGATAATACGTAGAACAGCATGCGACAGTGTCGCTATGAAATCAGACCATAAATTCTGCGCTGCCTAGCATTTTTTTCTCTGCGTGCACAGCACTGGGTAGGAGCTCACAGGTTCCATCATATAATTCTAAACATACAACATAAATTATTGAAAGAAAATCATTCATGTGATTATCGCCAAAAAAATGCGTACCAGGTCTCCATATCAACTTCCTGAAGTATAAAAAAATCCACCCTTGTTCTGGTCTATGAAAAGCGAGCAGTTAAGCTCATGATAAGACACAGAGTTTTTTGAGACCATTCACCTAGAAGGCAAAACTTTATCATGGTAGAGGTCATGAAAACAGCAATTCTTGTCAATAAGCGTAGGCAGCAGTTGTTAACCGGACTGAGACATTCTCATTCAGATTTGCATACATGATCAGCATACGCCTTCATCTATAACCTTTGCACTGGCAATGAGGGTATACATGACTTATTGGCTGAACAACCAGGGTATCGTAACAGATAGCTACACACCATACGTTTGTTAGGAGAGTCAGATATAATGCGATTCCAGGAATTTTCCATGTTGACATTGCTAAGCCACTCACACCCTCTCCTATTTCCTTATTTATACAAGAAGGTCTATGTGCCTGCCTTTTTGGACAGCTGAGCAGCAAAGGTACCCAAAATAAACAAATAATTATACCACCTCTACATGAAGAAATGTCATTATTGCACACACAAATAAGGTACATGTGAACAGAAATGGCCAATTAAACATCACTGTTACATTGCACACACATGCAGACACATTCTGGCCCTGTAACACCACTGGTACCTATGGCACTCCTGCGAAGTAAAGACCAGCAACACCCTCCTCTGAAAACAAGGGAGCTGGTTTTATAACTCAGAGCTTGTAAATGAGGGAATATTGTCTTTTTTTGTTCACACCGGTGAGGGTCACAATTCTTCTTAAAATGGAGTAATTTTGTCTTTGATTCTTGTATTTAACGCACAAATGAAAGCCTCTATGTGGGAGGGAGGAGAGGAGGGAGGCATCTCCCACCAGTGCTGAAAACTCTCCCCACTCGCATCTTTTAATTCTCAGGAGGCGACTATCAGCTGAAGTCCACTACAAAACAACAAAACCCCCCTCCCTATAAGTATAAAATTAAATTGAAGAAGCCCCCAGACTCCTAATATGCTCTCATGTGTCAGGGCTGTCCCCTGCCAGGTGCATGACAGTCCAGTACTCTAACTCTAATTTTTACGTTCTGCATTTCTCTCATGTCAGTGGATATGCAACAGGTAGTGTAAACCTCTGCAATCAACATCAACAGAAGTGAAAGAATTAGCTGTAAAATGACTTACGGAGTAGCCTCTTCCTGAAAGCGATTGAGCAGAACTCTGTGGGAGGAAACAATATGCCACAGTAAGTAATGCAAGAGATTCTGTGTAATGTAAGATAAGAATCATTTTGCGATTCCCTCCCCCAGCCCAGTATTCCTTAGGGGAAAACTTCACAACCAGAGCGCCTCAAATGATCTTCTGACATTCTGTGTGCCGCCACAGGAGTAACAGCAAAAGAGCATTTCCAGGTGAGGGCTCCGGGGCTATTTCAGACAAGGGTTTCAGGAGCTAGAGCAGGGCTTCGACAGCACCTCCCAACTAAGGGAAAAGCTCTCAGCGTGGGATATATCTTCACAGCAGCAGAGTACGGGTTTTGAACCATCCCTCTTCAGTAGGTAACAGCAGCTTCCAAGGAACGGCACGCTGTGTAAGGACGCTCTTCTGAATCAGGGCTGCACATTTTGCCTCATCAACTCCAACTTTCAATCATGTAACCATATATCCCACTTTCCATTCCCCTCTATGAATTCACGAGCTTCCAGCCTTCACTGCTGCAGTACTACCATATGACAACTCTATCTGAAACAACAATAGCAGCAAAGCACTAATTTATCATCTCTCAGAGCTTTAATAAGCATTCTGTCCCTTTTGAATAAGTTAAATTACATTGTTTACTCCTGCTCTTCATTTCAGCTCCTCCTGCTCCTTTCTCTACCACATCCTTACCTCTTTCACATGCTGCCAAATCATTTGGTTCTTTTCCTTTTCATTACACCATCCCCAGTCACTTGGATCCCTTTCCCCTCTCTACAACCCAAGACTGTCGAGCTGCTGTTTTTTGCTGGCAGTGGCTTTCTCAAAGCAGCTAAATGAATTCCACCTCTATCTCCAGCTGCTGCTATACGCCTTCTTTTCGGAAATTGAAAAGAAGCTGGGAACAGTGGTGGCATATGACACCACATGACCCAGCAAGTACTCTGCAGGCCAATTTCTAAGTGTGATTTATAATCATGATGCCCTCGCTATGTGATTTTATTAAACAGGATTCAGAGAGTCTTAGCAGTCCTGTTTCCAAGACTGATGTTCTAGTGGGTACCAAAGCCTGCACAAAAATACCAAATTGTCACAGGCTGATCTTGAGGACTGTTTGCCTTTTTGCCGCAGCGTCAGGAGTTATCGCGTTACTAAATCACCACAACAGCACAATACCCCCAAAGAGATCGATGCAAACCGATTGCAGGCTACTGCAAATACTTGTAATTGTCCACCAGTAAGATAACAGTTCCTTTGTACTACTAGTTTGCAAACCTTTTGATCAGAAGATACTTAGGTACACGCAGGAAACCTTTCCAGATTCCTGCACTCAATGGAAGACTCGATCCTCTTGGTGCTCTGCCCGTGCACACTCTGTGCCACTGTCTTGCAACTGCCCTGGACACCAGAGAAGCAATTTGCCAGGCAAGTGCCCATGGAGGAAAGTTTCCAAAGCAAAGAAGAGACAACAGCAATGCCCTAGAGTTAAGCAAGTGTGGTGCTGGAGGATGGAGGGCTCCCCATTAACCCTCTCGCCAGCAGGGACAGGAACCAGGGTGCCAGATGAAAGGAAAGTCCTGGCACAGCTCTTCCCAGGTCTTACACACCAGTCTGCAGCCAACGTGTGACTGCGTGCCAGTCCCCATCCCTGGCACGCAACGCCTGCAGCTCTGCCCTGCTGTAGCTCAGGAGACCTCTGTTCTGCAGGAAAAGGACGGCTTTCACAGGGCAATCTGAGATAGCAGTAACAAACCACTAACAGTGTTTAACTTTCTGCATTTTGCATATTGCACATGGATCTGGCCTCTGCCTTCAAACACTACAAAAAAGTAGAGAGTGATTTATAGACCTCTTTAATGTAAACTGCCCAGAAATAAAGCTACAGAATGGTGAAACAAAGGGCAGTAGCATTTATCTCTTTTTTTTTTTT
>VYZM01010234.1:1469147-1487982 GCA_013398915.1 Dromas ardeola
GAGAAACCTATCCCTCTCTCTAAATACTTCTTAAAGAAAACCCAAAAAACTCATGGAATTCAGCCTTGTATAGAAAAAAGGTTAATAACAATATCCTGCTATCTACATAACTATGTTGAACAGCTGAACAATTATCTGTTCTGACACTTTGGATAGCTTGATCAGGCAGCTCACCTAAAGTACACGTAGAAATGAGAGAGGGCAAATTACCTGCTTGGAGAGGCAGGAGAAGGAGGAAAGGAGAAAACACGGCAGTTCTCTCTCCCTCCATATCAACTTAGATTTAACAAAGATTGACAAGGTCTAACAAATTGGAAATAATAACCAAAAACAGAAACAAGATGTTTTGTTAGAAGCTTCTCTCTAGGGAAACAGCCGCTCAGCGCATTTTCACTTTCACAGTTATTTTCGATCTTTGAGACTCGTGCACGCCCAAAATATTTTCCTGGGATGGAGCAGACCCTTGGACAAGAAACTCAAACACACTAACAAGAGACCTGCTTTTCTTTGATAACTTTCAGGCATCCCAAACTGTCCATGAACCCTAGGAATCTGCAGACCACTGATTTAAAACCACTGAGTAGAAAACAATAAAACCAGTTGCTGAATAAAGTGTTACATCAGAAATAATTAAAACTCAATGGCAATTTACTCTGGCATTTTTTTGCATCTAAGAACTTCTTTCTCCCTTACAAGTTTTACCATTAAATTTCCTGGAAATCAGGGGGGAAAAAAGGGTGTTGCTCCCCTCCCCTCAGAATTTTTATTGCATGTATGAAGTTAGTAACTAGCGAATACTTTGGATTCAACTCGTAAAATCCTTTCCAACAATTAGGTTTATGCACAGCCATGCTCCACACTTTCCAGAGCTGTTTGCATGCATTTTTCTGCACATCTAACAAACCGCTATTGCTTTCTTGGTTAGCTGGGAACACTGCGGGCTCTTTAGGAGGATCCATACCACACTGCCACATGTAGAAACTTTGAGACCCCCAGCTAATATCAGCTATGAGTGCCAGAGCAGAGCAGTTTGCATGCAACTGTGATGGATGTTCCTAAAGAAAAAAATCTTTGGGGGTTGATATAAACATAGCTCAATCCATATGTCTCTATATCAAGATCAAATAATGAGAAAAGTAATCAATAGTGGCTGCAAATATAAGAAATCTTAGTGGAAGTTTAACTTGGCATCTACCCAAAGCTGAAGAAACCTCCTTTGACTATGAAGGAGTGCTTCTCTGGCAAGAGCAGTTACTGGAGCAAATCTTCAGCTGGAATGACTTACAGAGGCTCCTACCTACAGGATAGGAGCACTTACATGGAGGGCTATCATGAAATTCTTATTCTTAGAGTAGTCTATTTGCTATTTTGGTCAATTTTCTCCTCTTCTGAAGGTACCTCAAGCAGCAGAGTATGACGGACACCACGGTACCCAGCTAGCCACATTCGTGTTAGCGCTGCACCAACCAGCACAGCACCTGCCTGGTAGCTTTGGTTCACCCAAGACCAAAACCCAAACCAGCTCTGACTGCTTCAAGCCAGGCTCAGTTTTGGCCTTCAAACACTGTCTGAAGAAATCATCGCAGCCAGGAAAGATGCAGCCAAACACACAATTCAAGGACAGAGGATCGTGACCCCACCTGGCCAACTCTCTGCAGCCAGACACAGGAACTACTGCCATGTCATCCCTTTCCAAAAGCCTTCACATCTGCAGAACCCAAGACTGCAGAAGAAGTAGGAGATGGGGAGAGCGACGTGCCCACCCAAGCCAAGTGCTGCCCGCCCCACGCAGGCAGGGCCAGCAGGGAGGGTCTGCCAGCCTTCCGGCAAAGCCACTGTGTGGGACACAGCCGTGTTGAGCTGGCAGATGCCGGTCCCCTGGGCTGTGGCTGCCACACGAAGCAATCCCGAGCAGACCCCCGGGAAGGGCAGAGGCTCTCTCTGCCTGGCTTCAGCACCAGGTTTTGTGCCTCTCACGCCTCTTTCAGCACTGTCTGCAATACCTCAGGTTTCTAAGGGAGACTGTTACTAGTTAGGGGCCAAATGAGTGTGGTCTGTGCATTTTATGACCCATAAGTGGAACGACAGTGCTAGATGGCATTTCTGCATAAAGACAAATGGCTTATAATATTTTGCAGATGATGTGCTCTTTTACAACTAAAGATTTTTGGTTCCTTTTAAGCCCAAGGTTAAAAACAAAACCAGACAGCACAGACAAGACATTTCAGTTATGTCACAGAGTGAATTATTTCTGCCCTGGGATAGCTCTCGTGTTAATTACACTGGATATAAAAAAATACACCTTTCTGGCAGCAAAGGCAAAAATCTTACTGTTGAAAGACTCTACTATCCCCCCACCGATGTCCTTGAGAGTTTGAGTTACACTGCAATATGCAACTGTATTGAAAAGATTTCTTCCTTTATTCCTGATAAACACTGTGGTTTCAATTTAGAAGAGAAAACTATGACAAAATCTCACCAATAATCTTCAGCACGTTTTCCAAGATTGTCTATTAATTGACAGAAAGTTATTTCCCTTGTATAAATAAAAGCATGGCCTTCCACTGTTCTCATGATGCAAAAGAAATCAAGACACTCTCTGTTCAGTTTCTTAAAGCCATTGGGTTTCAGTTATTGAACTAGAAAGACAGTAGAAAGGGCTTTAAAATCCAGCAATAATTAAGGTAACAGGACACTACAAGGCAATTCCCCACTCTCAATGGGTCAGGCAGGTCTCAACTTGGATCTTTTGTGCTCTTGATATATGAACTAACTTTAAGGGAATTTGATAAAAGCAGGTGATGGCAGCATGACCACAAAATTAGCTCTTGGTTTTGGTATTCACTTCCCTCCTCTTTGGCTAAAATACCTAAATTAACATATTCCAGAAATGTTCATTCCAGCTTTTCTGAAATGTGTTATTTCTGTTGGCTGAAACCGAAAGTATATCAGGTACCTCTAAGTCAGCTGTCGAAAGAGTTGTTTTGGGCAAATAGCTATTCCTGTGTGGGCAAAGGACAGTCCCCAAAAAAAGCCTCCTAGCACTGCTATTAATGTCACCTCCACATTAGCGTGGAAATTGAGTGACCCAGTGTCACCCAAGGAGTCCCCAGCAGAGGAGGGAACTGAGGCAGACTTCCCAGCTCACATTTAGTGCCTAGGGTAGAAGATATCCCAGATCTTAATACAGTCTCTTAACGCAACTAATTTCCAGTGTCACACTCCTGTCTGTTAATACAATGAGTTCAACTGACTTGCCAAAGGTCACAGAGTGCATCTGATGTTCACTTCGATTAGAAACCAGGACCTGACAAGATAACCACAATACATGATGAATGATTTTGTATGTCATGCAAGACTTGAATGTGTTCCTTAATTCACTTATTTTATTATGTTGGATAAACAAAGGGGGTTAATGCTTGGAAATACTGCAAAACCAGTTCAGTAAGATATCAAACTACCCAAGGTCTAAAACACCTGTAACTGGCTTGATAAGCTACAGAATACCTTCCAACCAAGACACTTAGATTCCTATAGCTGATGGCCACAGACAGCTGAAGGAAAGAGGGGTGCTAACCAGAAACAAACTGCATGTAGAAAGCCAGAAATAATATGAAAAGACCTCACATTTCCAAAACACATGGAACAGGCAGGAGTGCTGCTCCCATTCAAACCATCACCCCTCGGCCAACTTCACAAAACCTTCTCCAGACTTACTTTCTTCCTAGCTGTCCTCCACTACCTGAAGCTTCATGCAAGTCATTACAACTCTGCTCATAATTTCTGCTGCAGCAGTTTTCATGCAAGCATTCAGTATTTTGAGGGACACAAAGGTACAAGTAGATAACACCCTGAAAAGACATTAATTTTTGCCTCCAGAAGAATGTGACTTGAGAAGTTTCATAGTCCCTGCACGTATATTCAAACCAGTTTCCCAAGACTCATGGCTTGAGGAGGAGATCTTAAAACTATCCTGTTGCTACCTTTATTTCACTAAGCTCTAAAATGCCCTTATTCCACTCTTCAAACTGGGGATCAGATTCTAGCATGTTATACATAGAAAACAGCGGACAGCATGTGCCACAAAGAGTTTGCAGGCCTTCCAAAAAACGCCTTCAATGCTCTCAATAATATCTCTAACTATTGCACTGAGGTGTTCCTGGCCTGAGACATGCCAAGCTCTGCTGTCCCACTGCCACCCTGCCCAGAGCCAAGACCAGGCGTCCCACACATGCCAAAGTTTGTGAAGTGGAAAAATATGGACCTGTGGTGCGACTGTGGTCCAAATTCTCACTTCAGAGGCTCATTTGATCATGCTCCTGGCAAGGTACTTCAGCCTGAGGCACGCGTAACGGACCTGCAGCTTTGTATCCTGCTGCTGCTTTAATCCCTTTGCCCCAGGAGGGGAAGCGTAGTACAGAAAGTAGGAGGGAAGGGGGAGATGGTGCCTGTAATGGCACACAAAGAAAAGCAGATCACAGTGAACTGTTTGAATTAGAAATCACAGAAGTTATTTTGTATTCATCTACCAGAGAGATTTTTATATCTAGTCTATACAATATGCTAAACACTTATCAAAGAGCATTTAGAGAGAGGAAAATCTCTGCATTTCCTAAAAGACTGCTTTTCATTTATTACGTTTAAAGAAAAACAAACAAACATATGAAGATAGGATGATGGAAAATTAGAAAAGATAGCCTGGGGGATGGGGGATGAGAGGAAAAAGCTCTGAACAACTTAGTAGCAGCGCTTGCTGGTTTTATGCACAGCTGAAGTGAATCCCTTGAAAAGAAGAGTTTTGACTCTTAAGTGGCCAGCACCTCTTGCAACATATTTCCTAATCAGCGAGTATTTATGGTCGATATTTTATATTTCCAATTTCCCCCTAAGGGCTCGTGAGAAAGCAGCACACCTGCCAACCTTTTCAGCTGGGCCAATAATTGCCAATTTGCTCTTTGCCTTAGTATATCACTCAATTTAGCCCTGGCTGTGCCCTGCATACATCCTCATTCATCTCTGTGCCCCCATGACAATTAGAGTGTTAGCTCCGGCTAACTAGGGCAACTATTCTACTAGGGTTGGAAGACAATTATTAGTCTATTTTCCCATCTTGTGGCAACAAAATTGAGAATCCATGACAATTACATTCAGCAATTCTGCACTCTGCCGCCTGCACCCCCTCCTTGCCCCCACCTTCTGAATATTTCAAATTATCGCAGCTCTACTACCACATTCAAATTTTCCATGTTCACAGGGAGTGAGGCTTCTATTTAAATGATAATGAGGGACGATCCATTCAATTTAGTGAGGAAGAAAATCCATTAAAAAGCAGGCAGTTCTTAAGCTGATGGGTCAAGAAAAAGATAAAAACCTTTTTTTAAAGCCATTATACAAGGCTCTGTGTGGATTTTTGGACTGTTCAGGACATCAGAAAAGATTAGGACAATTATGGAACATGGGGAAAAACCAAAACAAAATGCTCAAGCCTTCCACTTTTACTTGGGTCAACACAACAAAATAGCAATATGGCTTAGCTGGCTCTTAATTCTCTGGCAACTTCCAATTACCTCACTATGAAAGACAGCAGAGGAAAATCCCATTTTGGAAAAAGGCTGTTGACTCGAGCTGGTTGTAGAAGACCCCAGAGTGTATGTGTAATAGGGATGTCAGCTTTGTAGTAGATTTTAAGGGAATTTTACATCAACACCGGGAACATAAACAAGTGGCAAATTCCTATCCCCTCTCCCCCTCGCCACATCATCTGCTGTGCAAACCTGGGCTAAAACTTCTCTGCTTTTCTGCTCCGAAGTTTCATCATCCCAAGGAAGAGACCAGCCTCAACAAATCAAACCTCTGCAGCCAGAGATGATTTCACTAGACCACAATAAGGATTTTTTTCCCCAATGACCCATAATAAATGGCACTCCGTGTAATGTCTGGAAAGATGTACTGTACAAGACAGACAATTGCTGTCTTACTATGAAGTTGTAGCACTTTCTCCCCACAGAAGCTTCATTGTGGCAAAGAAGCTGCAAAACGCTCTGGGTTTTGTTGTGGACAGACCAATGGCTCTGTGTGTGTGTGTGTGCAAGACACAATCAATCATTTGCTTCAGTTTTCTTTAGAGTGCAATTATTTCACGACAGAGCAGGCCACCTCTTGACTTCATGGTCCATTAGAGACTAATGACATGCATTAATGTAAATAAAGAACAACTTGCTGGCGTCCCATTGAACAAGTCACCTCAAGAAACAAATCACACAGAGGAGCTAAGCTGTGCATAATAGCGCCTTCTAAATGGAGACTGACAATGAAGCTGGAGGGAGGACTCCAGCGCTCCTAAGGTGGCAATGCTTGAACGCTATAGCCGACACTTTCAGACACACAATTCCCACCACACCTGCTGTGTGCCACTGCACAGCAGCCAAACCTGCCACCTCCCGCCTCATTTACTCCATTGTTCACCCAAGTTAATGGGGAAAGAGATGGGAAGGAAAGGCAGCATGAAAAACAGTCCTGAAGGCCAAATGCACCACGGAACAGCAGGAGAGCTACTTGGAGGAGAGCGAGAAACAGCCCAGGTGCCTCCTGCCGCAGTGCATCCGTCTGCAAGGAGAAGCGGCCACCCCAGCGCAGCCGTGGGCCAGAGCCTCCATGGGTAACTGCTGGCCTCAAAGAAAAACTGTCCCTGCCGTCCCTTTACGTCCTTACTGCCCGGTGGCTTTTCAATCCTCAGTGCCACACATAAGGGGGTGCATCAGCCCAGCTGCACACCAGCTATTTAAACAGCATGCCAGGAAAGATGGCTTCAGAGCTCTACAGGGACCGGGCACGGCTGGACAGAAAATCCTGCAGGAATTGACACTCAGCAGCATGTCATCATCTTCTCTCCCCTTCCCTGCTCCCTCTCTACAAAAGAAAAAGTCTGCCACCTTATTCCTTTGCACACAAATGGGGAAAAACACCTGATTGCACCCGCAGGACTTTGTAAGACTTTCTGACAGTCACTAAATAGACTACAGAACATTTACTAGTACGGAGGAAGTGTTATACGTAATTAAAGCTAAATTGCACTCGTCAAATAACGAACGAAGAGCATTCTGTGATTCATGAACCTTACTTTTCAAACTGTTAATTACTAATTTGGAAAATTCTCATTTACAATGGGTCGCCAGGTCACGAGAGCAGCTTTAGCAAAAGCTCTGAAGTGTGCCCTGGCCTTCAGGCACTACCCAAACGTCCCCATTGACTAAAAAAGAACGGAGTGCCTATTTCCCACTGAATTTCACTGGCTGCTGTACTAGCTTTGAAGATTTTGCAGGAATAGGCACTCAGACGCAATTCCTGCAGGCTCAGCCTGCAACACTGGGGGCAAAGGGAAAGGAGAAGAAAAACTAGAAGTGCATCAGCTTAACAAGAAAAGTCTCCAAGACCACTTAACGCTTTGACCTAAGCTAATCGCTTCGTCTGAATATGTTATTTCTCTCTGGTGGCCCCACGTTACGGTACAGCAATGCTACCAGGTGCCCCTGCTCCCATACCTGTCAAGAGTGGTCAAGGGGAGGGGAAGGAGAGAATCGCATAAATATACGTGTATATATAAAATTACGATCATTATTGACTAATAACACAGTCAAAGACGCCCCGCAGCAAGGGGATTTGTCCAAAGGGCCCCCTCTCGCCGACTTTCCCCACCGCGGCACGTGGGTTCGCAATCCTGGAAGCAGATCACAGGACACGTTATTTTTCTCTTCCTCCCACTGCGTCGGCTGTTTACAGCGCCCCATTCACACTCCAAACATGTAGAGAGAATTTTCCCCCGTCACATTTCCCTGTCAGAGCTGTCAAGCTGAATCCCGCTTTAATCTGCCAAAAGCACTTTTCTGCTGACATTTTTAATAAATACTTTCAGCTTTTAAACACATTTGTGGGAGCCATTTTTTCCCCTTTTTCTCCCTTCTCCTCCTGTAGAATGGGCTCTGAAAGCCTTAATAGCAAATACATTACACTTATCAAAGGCTTTCCCCCCCCCTTCCTTTTGCATCCTGAAGCGGAGGTAGTGTTTTCAATTTTAAAGCTAAATTAACTGTCCAATTGAATTTAGCTGGTGTGAGCCGTTTTCTGTGACAGGTTTTAGTTATGAAGCATATTTTACATTAATAGAACTCAACATGAAAACCACTCGCTCTGGGATTTCTGTGGCTTGCCATTGAAATGGCAAATTTAATATTTCAGACATGCTCGTGCCAGCGTTTGATTATTGTTCTTCATTTAAATCTCTCCTAACGGGAAAGGTCCTAATTAGTAAAAAATCATGTTTTAATGAAGGCGAAATGCTAATTGCTAACACAAAAAGCCTTCATATAAAATTATCCCAGCACTGCCATTGATTTCTCAGTGACTCAAAAGCCCATTTGTGTGTTTACACACTAAGGCACCGTTTGCTTTTGTTTTATCATAACATTTCACTCAACGTACCATCGAATTTCCAGAGAGAAAGACAGCTTTCCCCCCAAAACCTTTCATATCTTGGAGGCAGGAAGCATAAAATTAGATGCACTGACTTTGCACCCAAACTACGTAATTATGTGCAGTAGCTAAACCCAAAGATACTGCAAAAAGCTTTTTAACACAACTTCTTCGAGAAAACAAAACATCAAGCCATTTCTCCCCGAGGAATAACAATTCCATTTTGTTTTCCCATCTCTGATCTTTCGCTTATCATATTATTTGCACCATGATTATAGTGCTTGCAAGGCAGCTCAACCACTTATGCCATAACACTCAATCATGATATAAAAAAAAAGTTATTACACAGTGACCTCTGGATGCCAACATTTGTTCAGCAAGATTTATGAAAAGCCATGTCAGCAGTGGGAATTGCTGCAATGAAGCGATGCTTTCTCCTGAATGGTACTTACATCACTGAGACGGTCCCTTGAGCTGCTCCGCTGAGAGCTTGTGGCCTCCCTGATGCTGTCTTCCTCGCTATTTCTGCCACCTCTGCTTGTAGGGACCTTCATCTAGAGGGAGAAGAAGGAGGGGGAAAAAGGAGATTTTTCAAGCACTGCTCTGCCACCTGTTCCCGAGGTTGCCGACAGCAGTTCAGTTTCACTCCTATGCCCACAGCACCCTAGAGAGGATGCTTTTGAATGCATGGGGCTTCTCTGAAGTTGTGCTTGACCACCTGTGTCCATATTCCCTTTTGCTAACATGCAAGGGAAGTGGCGCTTTTAGCACTCCTGAAAGCAGGCAAGTCTGCGCCAAAGTCCTAGGGCCTGACGCGAGAGGGAAGTGGGCAGACAAACCCCCTTCACTCTTTGCTACCAGCAAACCCCAACTGTGACGCTGCTGCGTCAGTACCGCGGCATGCTGCCACTGGGGCACCGCTGACCCAACAGCCAGGTCTCCGGTTCCTAGTCTGGAGATGTACCTTGTGGCTACTGCCAGTGATGGCACTGAGAGGTCGGTACCAGCATGACGGCCAGGTGCCTAAATGCCGTGACAGATACTGGCCTCAAACAACTTGCTTGAGATAATGCACAAAATTTGAAGTAGAGCGTAATTAACTCTTACAGCCAGGGCTGGTTCTCTAAGCATTAAATCATCCTTCCTTCACTGGAAGTTGTGCTTGTGTGTGTCCGTATCTGAGAGGCACCAACGTTTGAAATCACAGCAACTTTCCGCTTACATTTACGAAGAGTGTTACAGGGGGAGGAGAAGGATAGGATAGATATGTCATTCACAGCTTCATTCCTGGGCTCATTTACTAACAAATTATTCTGCTAATTCCCTTGTGAAATATTGGGTGGAAAGAAGTGTTTAATTTATTAATAGGTTCTATTCATATCAGTTTGGTTCCATTTAAATTACACTATTTAAAATGTCGGCTTGTACAAATTGGAACTTTTAATGGCAATAAAATCCCCTTGTTTCTTTCTGTCCTATTTCACTGCAGCCTCAGTAGCTAGCAGGGTTTGCTCATGGTGCTCTGAAACAACCCCAGCGTGTTCGAATAGCCCTGTTGCTGCGGCACAAGGAACTGTGCTTGGTGGGCACGCAGCCACTGAAACCTGGGACCCGGGACCACACTGATCACTACACTCCCATGGACGTTTGATATGGCTGCAACTAAGTGTCATACAGTCTATTAATATTTTAATATAATATTCAAGATACTATTTGCAGAATGAACTCCAGTACTCATCCAGTCTGCAGCGTACAGACCTGGATAGGCTTGTATGGAAGAATACAGAGGAAGTATCATACTCATGTTCAAGCAACAGTATATTTCTGGCTAAAGTCCTTACTCTGCATGCCTTTCTGCCGCCTTACATCAATATACTTTCTTCCTCAGGATTAGACTTTTAGACTCAGACATGTCAAAGTGTGAGAAATACAAATTTGCTCACGGCCACCTCGTCACACAACCGCCGTTCCCAGCATCAGTGTTCTGTCTCCTCCATTGCAAACCACCTCCCCGGTATGTTGCCCACCTGCAAACTTTTATCAAGACCCATTTTTCATCTTTGCTCCTACGTCAAAATGATCAAATAACACAGCAACAAGAGGTAATCCCTGCTGGGATGTGCTAGAAGCATTTCCAACCAACAGCGAGCCTGCATTCACAACTACCAGCATCAGGTATAAAGGCAGGGAATAATCCACTTGAAATTCATCATGTTCAATCCACATTGTCTGTTTCCTTAATAAAAAGGCCAACAGCACCAAGCACAGAAATCCAACTATACTACATCACTACTGTGGCCCTTATGCGGCCCACATGTAATTAAGGAAATTTGATAATTTTTTTTTTCTAAATACATAAAATGATTGTCATTCACTTATTTTATTCTTTTTAGGTCTTTATTAACCAACCACAATTTCAGCTATCCCATTATCTTGCTTTGATTGGATTGATACCAAGACAATACCCCATTAATTACAGCCTTTTCAAAACAGCAGCACACCAGCTCCCTTCCATCATCTGGGTCTTCTACACTTACTCAAAACCCAACTCTACTGGTTCCCTGTCATCAGCCAGCTCTTCTGAAACTCTTGGATGTAAAGTATCCGACCTGCCAATTTCAAAGCTTCCAGACACAGCAGGTGCTTTGTTTCTCCCTGAAACAGGAACCACTTAACTATTAAGGGTAGAATTACAATTTCCCTAAGTACGCTCCAGAAATATCCATCGAATTCTGTGGCTTTCTGATTTCTGATCCATAATCCTACTCCTCCCACCTAGGAACACATCAAAGCTTGTCAAAATTATTACACTTTTGACCCAAACAACTCCTAGACAGCTGCAAATTAAGGGAAAAATAAATTACACCATTCCAAATCTTTTCACCTTCCCAAGTGCAAATGTTCACCAGAATTAATTCAAAAAGACTAAACTGCCAGCTGTTTAAAGTTAGAACAGACTCACCCAACCTGTTACCAGACTCCAACCTTTTGCTGTTTTTCTTGAGTTACAGTCAGCTCCCCACACCACCTGTTTCTTTTCTCCAAATTTCATTAAAGGAAAACTACACCTACACCCACGGTAACAAATTGAGACAATTTGACCTGACAAGGTCTTGCACGGGCAAGCAAATTAGAAGCATCACTGCTGCCATTAACCTTTCCAAGTAAATATCAATTATTAAACTTGCTGCACTACCTCTGTCCCCAGTTTGCTGCTGTGAATTAAGAGGGTCATCAGCCTTTTTGACAGATCTTGTTCATTTACACCTGCTGCCTGCCAGCAGGGGAGCCCGCACACCCGCCGCCCGAGCGCTGAGCCAAGCTGCCTTAATTCATCAGTAATTACCCTAATGAGCCACATGCAGGACCCAACTAGGAGGACAAGTTGTTCTGCTAAATGGATGCATTGGTTTCACAGGCACTCTCTGCAGACCTGGGTATTAGCAAACTGGTCAAAAGCTTCTTTCCCAAAGTTGCTTCTGGCTCGGCTGCTTGATTTCTAGTGATTCTCTCCGGGTGTTTTCGCTTGAGTTGAAGAAATTCCTCCTGACCATGTTCCCTGATTGAGCTTTGCTATAAAACCTAGTATTCCTCTCCCTTTGAAAAGGTTATTGCTTTTTTAGAGTCTGCAAAGGCTCTGTTGGCCTGAGGCGAGGTGGGCCCCAGCCCGGGGTCCTCATGGCTGCCTCAGCACGACACAGGCCCCAGGCAGCAACTCCCCAAATTCACGCACAAAACACACTACGTCCTCTTGTACGACACATTGCCAGAGACTTACACAGACACTAGAGCAACACCAGCCACCATTGTTAAATACCTCAGGTAGAGGAGCCAAAACTCATCTAAACATAGGCTTGGGAAGGGGGGGGCTGACCGAGAGAAGCTGCCTTTCCACTTGGATAAAGCTGCCCTACTGCTGTTACAGAAAAGCATTAAAATCGCTCACAAGCAGCATTTAGGAAGGACTCTGCTCTCCAGCTTGTTGACTTTGCTTGTCTGAAAGTACCCACGCAGCCCGCTGCTATTTTCTGCTTTGGTGGCAGCGCCGGCTCCTCTCCAGCCCTGCCAGACGGCATTTTCCACTCAGCGTAACAGAGCCGAAACAGAAGCTCAGGAAACAGCAGGTAGAAGCATATGTGGGCCAAATCTGAGTTATGTTTGATCGCATTGCCTTTAGGTCTGCTCCAAATATCGTAGGAGTCATCTGAGAAGCAAAAAGTCTCCAAACAACCCCAACGGCCAAAGCTCGGCACGAGAGAGTCTGGGAAAGGTGCTGCTCCGCCTCAGCTCCGCAGGTTTGGGGGTGGGAGGGAATCTTTGCTGAAACAGAGGTCGACTGCTGTGCCACTTCAGGATGGCTAAGCTGGAACAAAAAGGGGACAACTGAAGTTATTTTGGTAATTTATCTCTTCCAAAGGCAAAATCCTGTCCTCCTCCAAATTCTAAGTCAGCAAGACGTTTGTGTCAGTAAGAATTCACTGAAACAGTAAATAGGTGGTGAAGTTTTACTCAAGCAGAGCCTATTTCATC
This sequence comes from Dromas ardeola, assembly GCA_013398915.1. Classification (NCBI taxonomy): domain Eukaryota; kingdom Metazoa; phylum Chordata; class Aves; order Charadriiformes; family Dromadidae; genus Dromas; species Dromas ardeola. Next base: position 1,482,147 of record VYZM01010234.1, read on the forward strand.
ACTGAAATTCACAGAATTCTCCAAAAGCATTAATTAAACCCAAGGCTGCTTAAAATCCAGACCAATGCAGCCTCTCGCAAGATAAGTAAGACACCTGACAACACCACACACTGCAGAGAAAAGCTGGCAGTAGGCAATCCCAGCTATCTACAATAGCTACGGTTCAGTTTCTACCAGAAACTGTAAGTCTGTGTGCGAGAAGACGAAGGACGTTGTTTCCAGCTCCGTGGGAGCGGGCCAGCGCTGCAGACCGGGCTGGCTTGGCAGGGAACGGCCGGGGGCAAGGTACGGCGGGTTTGTAAGGCCACGATCAATTTGCATGCTGCAGGTGCTCGCCGGCAGTCCCAAGCCACGTTCGGAGCCAAGAATTATGAACCTTGCACGGTTGGACATCATGTAGCATGATTAAATATCATAACTCATTCCGGTAATAACTCCAGCTCTCATTAAAGTCCAGCTCTGCCATCCTGGACTGCTGCTGCCTTTTCATCTCCCCCATCCAACTTTCCCCTCCCTATTTCTCCTTACGGGGTGGGGGTGGAAAAATATATGAATGGGCAGAATGGGTCTTGCTTCCCTAAAAGGGCTTTTTCATTACCACTTCGCTGGCTCTCAGCCCCTGCTTTTTAATCATAATAGATCAGCCTGCTCTCCATTTACTTAAGCTTTTCCGATGTCAGAGGAAAGCACATTTTTATTTGGCACACCTATTTTCAAATCACGGGCACGCTGCCCCTGCTCATTATTAATAAATACACTTCGATTTATCACAAGCTCCATTTGAGTGCCACGGGGAGCCTGGGGCAAAAGGAGACAAATTCTTTTCTTAAGTTGTTCTGAAAGGTGCTGGGCTTCCCGACCCTCACCCCCATTAACCCAGCACAGCTAGTGCGCTCCTACTGGGAGCTCCACGGCTTGTGCAGCGGCAAACTCGGACTGATCTTGTGCCATCTCAATATATTTGTTCATTATCTTGCGCACACACAGAAGCATTTGGAAATGTACTCGGGGCACAGGCCAAATTGAATCATCTGCCTTCATTTTCCACACGATCTGAAGCTACAGCTGCTACAACAGGCTGTGGGATTTTTATTTTCCTTCCTTAACAGTTTTTTTTTTCTTGCTCTTAAAGTCACAGCAGTCTGATTTTAAACCTCTTGCTGTTGCTTGGGTTTGTGTCTGTTTTCTACAAAACAGGTCTTGCAGACACACACGATGGGAAAAGAAATTCCCAACAACCTCCCTCCATGCTGTTCTGAAGGCAAGACAGAAAGCAGGGCCCTCGGGGAGAGACATAATTAAAATATTCATCTCAGAGATGCCTGTTCTGGTGGCTCAGATGGATCTATTAATCCACGAATCCTCTCACCCCCACCAGTGGACAGGCACTGGCAGGAACGGCACCCACCTACTTTGTGCTACGTTTGGGAGGAGGGAATGGTCCCATGAAAACAAAGAAGTCCTTCCAGACCAGAAGGGCAAAGGGCTCCCCACAGCACCCAGCCAAGGTCCGTCCTGTGAGGAACACGTCAACTTCTCGAGAAAAAAAGGTTAACTCCCTTTTAGAGCTCTGGAAAATGAACTTACGTTTGTGTTGAGAGAAAGGACAGACCAAACACAACCTTCAGATTTAAGATTTTACTGACTTCATGGCAAATCTATTTTGGCAGAAGCTACTTGGAGGTAAGTAGGTACAGCTGAGAGGCATCCAAGTCCCAGAGTTTAGGTCCAAGCTTTCAGATCACCAGAGATAGGGATGAATCCGCCTTATCATGCTCATCTATCTAAACTCGTGCTGCTGAACGCCACTTTACATCTCATCAGCGTGTAATGACTTCATCATCTGCTCTGCCAAAGGACCCTTTTTCGACTGTTTCTCTAGGGTCAATCTAAGGAAGAAAAATCTTCTGCAGATAACATTTCATACTAACAAAGGTTATGATTCCCCATGGCTACAAGACTTGTTAAGAACAACTATTCCAAAACCTTATCAAAACTAATTGTATGACCTGTCCCCTTCCCAACAAACATGAAAATGATGCTTAAACAGTATTTTGGAGAGACTTTTTTGCTAACATATGCTTGCATTTTATTATCAACTCCCAGATAAGCTCATGTTTCTGTTGGTAGACTATCAGCAGTAGCAGCTTTCTGCAGCAGGAAACAGTAAACTGCCTTAATAAATACAAATGGACAATTTAATTAAAATATATTGGAGACTTGGAAAAAGTACTATTTGTGGACGAAACAGTCTGTTAAGGGATCGCACTCAAGGCTAGTTCAGTGTATTTTAAGCAGGCAACAACAAGTGGCAGTGAAACATACTGCACAGAGCTCTACCCCAATGATTAAAGAGCACACTGAAATTATAAACCTCTGTTTTCCAGAAAGGGGAAAAAAAAAAAGTCACCCAGTTGCCTCTGGTTTTAATGCTCAAACAAAACAAACCATTTGGCTTTAAAAATGTACTTCTTTAAACCTGAAAAAACCCATGTATCAAAACAAGGTGAAATCAGCTAAACACATTACTTCTGACTTGTTTCCTTGAAAATCCAGCCTTAATGCATTCTAACAAAATTTATCTATCCCAAGCATACCTCATAATGAGATCAACTGGGAAAAATATCAGGCTTGTTTGTATATTTTATACTTGCTCTAACTTGGCAGTTTGGAGATTATGTATTCCCCAGGCCCCTCCTTAAATCGTTTCACACGCTGCAATTTGATTTTCTTTGCTTGCCCTTTTCCACAATTTTTTTGATACATTTTATTGAGTTCTGGCTCAGAGGGAAACGTTCCCTTTGAATTAAGGGTGCAATCATTTTTTTTCCTCTAAATAAGGACATATGGCATAGAAAGCAATGTTATGGTCTGAGGATTTTATGATTGAAGCAGGACTCATTTTAAAAAATGACAGTAGCATCAGGTTAGATTAGAGTAGATTTTCTAATTGGGTGGTGCTGCTGTGGATGTTGTGATCGGCTATCTTAGCTACAGCTCATTTCAAACATGACATGTCCATTTTTACTTACTGTGATGAAGAGGAAAACAGCAGCAGTGTTAAGTTACAATACAGAAGGAAATTAGTCGTTTTTAAAAAAAAAAAACAACCCACCAAACAACAAGCCACATTCATTCAGAAAGTTGTATGGTTTTTAGAAGCTTAGCGTTTATACATTTGACTGGTATGCAGACTTCTGGTTTCTAATCCTGGCTTACCTGTTTTCTCTGGATAAGTTACTTAAATAACCTGTATTGCAGTTTTGCAGTCTGTAACATGTTGGTTAATTTTTACCTCTCTCCAGGATGCAGAGAAATGGAATTAATGTTAGCAAAGGATTTCTGTGCTTAGAAGCTGTCGGAGTCGGCTGCTACAGGAAGGCAAACACAACATCTTACAAAAAGTAATATTAAAATACCAAAATACTTAAAAGCTATTGTTTCTCAGCTGCTTGAGCAACGTTAACTACTCATTAATAGCCTAATTTTTAATCTTAAATCTTGAGAATAGTCATGAGGGTCATCTTACATTTTTAAAAACAATGAAAACCAAGCTCACTTGGTGTGGTCCACTGCCTTTGCAGCTTTTGGAAGAGTTGCTACATGCTGCTCCTATTCGACAGAGTAACATCCTACACCGAGCTCAGCTTTAGCTCTCCGAGACACACTTCTCCAGGTCTGCTCTCACGTCTCTGCGCTCCCATACGTAACACTAGCCATGCAAAGCAAGTCTCAGGCTAGGATCAGAGGTGCATGCAGCCCGAGGCTTTCTGCAGTGCCCATGCAGACTCCGCTAAAACCTGCCTGACTTGCTTTGCCTTTCTAAATCCCGAACTAGAGAGAAACTACATTTGACCTCAAGATTTTTGAGCGGTGTGGCCAAAAGAGTGGGCCAGTGCCGCTGGGGACTGGAGAAGCCTTTTTCATTAGTGCCTGGTGTAGAGAAGCCGTAAGGAGCATCAGGGTTGGCATTTCTGCAGCTCGACCGATGCACTGGAACTGCTGCAAACATTTTTCACAGCTTCTCGGCTGGCAGGCGGCCTCGGCTGCGAAGCAAAGCCGGCCCTGCTTCCCTGCACTCTCAGGATCGGGTGGCTCACTGCGATGCGAGAGCTAATGCTTATTTTGGAAAAGAGCTGGTGCTTAAGCAGGCAAAACTGCTCGATTTTACAGCTGCCATCAGGCCTGCATAGCAAACTGCACTCTGCATGCCCCCAGCCGTACTTGGCAGATGGTAGTAGACAGCTGGGAAAATCTGGGTTTGACATACGTCAATGATAAACTGTGTCAGTGTAGACCTGCTTAGGTTACAGCGAGCGAGCGTGTGTGCAGGAGTGAGACTTTGACTGGTGAAGGGTAAATAGCATTCCTAACCAATTTAGCTAAAACCTGCCTTCCACGACAGGGTGCGCAGAGGCACCTACGGGCCCTCGGGGCCATCTGGAGAGGCAGGCAAGGAGATAAAGGAGTAATACGCCATTTTGAGATTCTTGGGCTACAGCACAAAACCAGCACAACACATATCAAAATAGTCCCCCACCACAAGTGATAACTTATCTCAGGTCCTGTTGTGAAGGCAGAACATAAGCAATTGCCAGAGAAAAAAAGTCAGGACTCCCCGCACTCCCTCGGTAATCAAATAAACTTATTGGGGCACCTCAGTCTGTGTTTATAAAGGCAGGCACGCGTAGGCACACACACACAAAAAAAAGACACACACTACTTGGTGACTGAAGAGAAGCAGCCTGTAAAGCTGGGAGATGACAATGAAACCATAGCTGGACAAGGGACAGACATAATCACCATCAACAAAAAGGCAGCACCTAATAATTACTTTACCAGCTGTAATGCTCAGCCAGAGTCGGATGCCCTAACTACACTTTAATTTAGCGACAGGGCTAAAGGAATAGCATCCAGTAAAAACTCCATGAGACCGCTGAAAGCCTCAGAGCAAGTTACTAAATAAGATTTGTAGCTTCAAGTTTCCCATTAAGGTGACTCGGATCTGTGATTCTCGGTTATAAAATGACATCCAATATGCATCAAATGAGAAGTTGATTTTGCACATTTTTTCGGTGATGGGAAAGAAATGGATATGCTAAAGATCAGCTCAGGACTCTTACAACAGATGCATCAAGTGTTACCAACACCAGCCAAAAGACCACTGAGAGGGCAGTAACTCTGAGCAGGATGGAGGTACGATTGACTAAGCATCCATTTAGCAAGGAGAGAGCTGTGTTCAGCTGGAGCCAACGGACCAAATTAGGCTGAGTTTACACAATGCTTTTAAACACCATGTAGGAGGCAATCAGAATTGACAGCTTTAACATTGCTGCCATCTATGCGTACAGATACCATCTATTAAAGGCTAATATCAACAGCTGTGATGTTCAAAGCAAAAGTTGATTTAATATACGTATTAAATTGTCCAAAGCTGCAGGAGATATTTCAAAATATATTAAGAATTTCAACCAAGAAAAATCTCTCTGTATACTACAGTATTTCTCTTCTAGTAATAATTACCCAGCAAAAGCAAGGGTTTTGAATCAAAGACAAATCGAAGACAAAAGGTGATGATAACCTTCAAAAGTTATTTTAGTAAGAAAAGGTAAAAAAAAGCAAGGTAAACACATTACTAATGATGTCAGATAGGCAAAAACATTCAATGCAGTTCTGCTTTGTCCTCGGGAGGAAAACAGACTCATTCCTCAGTCTTCTGATAACAAAAGGAAGGTATTAGACAACATTTGCTACGAACAAAGTCCAGATCTGTTGCACAAGCCCTAGGACGGAGATCATGTACACACAGATGCTTTAATAGATCTTGGAATAGCCA